>JAODAL010016290.1:0-81118 GCA_025379985.1 Phyllomedusa bahiana
CGCATAAACACCATAATAATTGACATTTATTACCCCCCCCCTTGTTTTGTGGGAGGGGAGAGGAGGAACCCCATTTCTCTATGAGAACTGTGGATTACCGTAATCTTTGGGGCGCATGTCGCCCCGTATTGAGCGCAGTACTCCGTGAAATACGGGGCGAAATATGTCCCAATTTAAGCCGTGTGAACATAGCTGAAGGGGGGGGTGGTTTAAATATTTAATTACTAAGAAAATAACCACAATTAATAATTTCACTGTCATTGTGTACAGGAGGTGAGCCTTCCTAACCTTATTGTGTTTAATATGTGTCTGTCCTTCCCCTCTTATTTCGGTTTGGTGGGTCGCTGTGAGTGGAATCAGCACCAAACACAAATGGAGCCAGTAGTTGTCAGGAAACCAGCAAGTGCGGAGCCCCGAGAAAGCCTGATGCATACAAATTCAGGAAATGTTGGTCCAATGTGATTGTAATGTGAGAACCTCCCAACTCCCCCTACAGATGCAGTGTCTGACAACAGCTTTAGACCTTTCCTACTAGTGGGCACAGGAACAATGCAACACAGTCCTCCTCTTTCTGAGTATTGAAAACCATCATGTGTGAGAGACCTTGAGTGTTCTGCAAGTTATTGTAGTGAGCTTGGTGCTATTTTACTACTTACCCCATTACCTCAGCAGCCAGTTTTGACCTCCCTACATCTAATACAAATAACAGTGGCACACTAAAAACTAAATGAGACATAAAGGTATATTGGAAATGCATTACTGCTAAGGAAAATATGAAAACCTGGGACTCTTAGTTTACAGTTTTTGATCAAAGATTGTATTAAGCTCACCTCCCAAAACGTCAAGGGAATCCCAGACCCAGGTGAGTCCCTACACGAACTTTGCTACCCTCACAAAGGAGTCAATTCAGAATGCAACTTCACAGGGAGTGATAGGAACTAGAAATTTGGGGTTATCCTGCACGGGTTTTAAAAAGAGGCAGCTGAGTGCAGCAAGCCAATGAGATTGCCATTTCTCAAATAGACTACAAAACGTAATAAGGTGCTATTTTACTACTTACCCCATTACCTCAGCAGCCAGTTTTGACCTCCCTGACAGAGCCCCATTTTTGAAATCTGATGTGTCACTTTATATGGGAATAACTTTTTGACACTTTTACCTATTGTTTTGTTTTCTCAGGACACATTGGGCTATATGTATGAAAACTATCTAGCAGCAAGACTCTTTGTTGCCCATAGCAACCAATCAGAGCTCAGTTTTCATTTCATATAGTGCTCTGGAAAATAAAAGTTGAACTCAGTTTGGTTACTATGGGCAACAAAGACAGTTTTCATACATGAGGCTCATTGTGCTTTAAGTTGGTAAATAGTTTTGGTCCATACAATCCTTGTTTATTTGTGAAAAATATCAAAATATCATGAACACTTTAAAAAATGTGCATTTTTCAAACTACAAAAATTTCTGTATGTAAGACAGTTATTCCACTCAAACTAGTTTATAACTAGCATCTACCATATTAATCCAAAAAGAAAAGGTTAGGTCAGCACTGAAGTCCTCATGTAGCAAATCATGTAGAGGTGATGCAACAGATCGTCCAAGGTCAGTTAGCCCAAAACTGGCCACAAAATATCCAAAAAATAGTTGTAGAGGTGGACGTCAGCATAAAAAATACCTCCTTTTATTCAAAATACATAGTACAAAACGAGCTATACGTGCTCGTTTGTACTATGTATTTTGAATAAAGGAGGTATTCTTTATGCTGACGTCCACCTCTACAACTATTTTTTAGCATCTACCATATGTCCACTGTAGGCTGGCATAATTTTTAATGTCTTTTTATTTTTTTACCACGTTAGGGGGCTTAGAAATTTATTAGTATTTTTTCATATTTTCAAGAAAATTTGCAACATCTATTTTTTTAGGGACCAGTCCAGTTGTGACGTGGCTTTGAGGGGACTGTATGTTAAATACCCCCATAAATTACTCCATAAATTACTCCATGAAAGAGACTACACCCCTTAAAGTATTTAAACAGTGTTTAAGAAGTTTGTTAACCCATCAGGCATTTTTACAGAAATTAAAGCAAAGTGGAGGTGAAATTTCAAAATTTCCCCTTTTTTTTTTTTTTTTTTTTTTTTTTTTTGCAGATTTTCAATTTTTAGCCCTTATTCATTGGAACATGGTAGATGTGACAAGGAAAATGCAACTCAACAATGATTCTCCTAATTCTGCCATTTTTAGAGATATCCCATATCTGGCCCTAGCTATTTGGCTCAGCCACAAGCCTGAGAGTAGGTGGAGCACCTACCGGACTTTGGGATCTCCTTTTCAATACGATTTTCTTTATGCGCCATTTCAGGTTTGCAGACACCCAGAGGTGCTAAAACTTAATGAAAACCACTAAAAAGACCCCATATTGGAAACTACACCACTTAAAGGGAATCTGTCACCAATTTTTTTTTTCACTTATTAAAAAAGGGAACACTGATACAAATTATTTTCTTCTTAGCCGTTTTTATTTTTTGATTGCAGATTTCTCAATTAGATTGTCTGTATATGATTGTAGGGAAAGCTTTCCTGCCCGTACTGCTTTAACAGCATTTAGAGAGATACTTTACAACAGCTTCATGGACATAGGAGCCTGTGAAAAGGAGCAGACCCTTCTACTTTTATAGGAGAGTTTTCTAGGCACGCTCTGAGAAGAAGTTGCTGTGCAGGGAAGGGGAGAGGGGGAGCTGTGACATATCTTATTGCGACTGTTGGATCCTGCGTTATCTATACACATTGGTGTCACCTTTCAGTTTAATCCTGCTTGTACTGATAATAAGCAGATTGCTTGAAACCTCCCTCTACAAAACAGGAAGTGTCAGATGATTATCAGGCCTAGTGGCCAAAGTGAAAACTACAGGACTTAAAAATTGTGAAAAATATTGAAAGTGATATGTCAAATGAAAAAAAAAATTATTTAAAAATGTTTTTAACATAAAAACGGGAGTTAAACAATAGGTCATTTTTTATGACAATTTCCCTTTAAGAAATATATCCAGGGTTGTAGTGAATATAAAATACAATTTTTTGTATCGTTAGGCTGTGAAAATTTTAAAAAATCTTTTTTCCAACAATCTGCAATTTTAGATGAAATCGTTTAATTTTCACAAGGAATCCTGGAAAAAAAGCATCTACAATTTTGTTACGCAATTTCTTCCAAGTTCAATAATACCCTTTAGGTGGGTGTAAACTGCTGTACAAGGAAGGGAGCGCTATTTGGCTTTTGAAACGCAGATTTTGGTGGGTGCCATGTCGCAATTGCAAAGCCCCCAAAGTACCAGAGTAGGTGAAACCTTCCAGAAGTCTTCCCATCTTGAATACAACACCCCTCAAAGATCTCATCTAGGGGTGTATTGTGCATTTTGGACGCACAGGTGTTCCTTATTTTTCTTTTAGCATTGAGCCCTGAAAATGGTGGGGGGTTAGGAGGGGCAGAGCCGCCATTGTTTTTTGGGCTTCAGTTTTACAGCGTTTGCCGGGCAGTATAAATGACAGGATAACTTTACTATTCGGGTCAGTACAATTGCAATGATATAAATTTTATGTAGTTTTTTTTATGTTTTACTATTTTTACACAATAGAAACGCGTTTATAAAAAATTGCGTTTTTAGGTCTTCATGGTCCTGATAGTCATAACTTTGTTATTTTTCTGTATACAGAGCTGATTATGGGCTTGTTTTTTGCAGGATGGGTTGACATTTACAGGGTTTATATGACACTTTGATCACTTTGTATTAAGGTTTTTGTGGGGCGTTTTGAACAAAATACAGCAATTCTGGTAGCGTTTTTTATTTTTACAGCGGTCACCGTGACAGCTGGTTCAGATGGCTGGTGGATTTGGAAGCCTTCTGAAAACTGACATGAACCCATCACTATATACTTTAAAAGAAGATGCATTCAGTAGTCTACACTGAATGGATTTTCGACCTCCAGCGTTCCGAGAAACTTGGAGCATGCACAATCTTCCGGGGTATGAATCCTCAGACTGTGGACAGAACCGTCCCCCAAAACCTTTAAAAGATGATAAAATACCATCCAAATTCTTAAACAGAATCCGACTGTCAGTTTACGTATGCCGTTTGGACATACTCTATTTGTCCAGTGGGGCATGTTTTCATTCTCTTCATTGCAGCAAAAAGTTCCATTTTGTGCATGTTAGTAGCTGGCATAGGTCAGGAATTGTGAAAAATAGTGATGAAGCAGCCACTGTGGCCATTGGGATAGTTTTCATCTAAGTGGCTGGTGCACTGTTGGGATTAGTGTATGGTGGGGACAGGCTATGACGGAGGGTTTTTTTTTTTTTTTTTAGAAACACATTGTCATACAGTAGGAGAGGCGGTGTAGTTGGAGTTACCCTGATGTTTTGGGAAATCCTGCAGAGTTGAGATCCTCAAACCAGATTTAAGGACAGGCTGGAACTGGCCCACCGGAAAGTCGGTGAAACCGCCACTGGTGTTCTTCTCTGCTATTAAGCCTGTTAAACCTAAGGCCTTAGGCCTTCAGCCTACCATGCATCGGCCACTAATGCTGACGTAGGCGGCACAATGACTATGCCAAGGGTCACTTGAAGAAGCCAGCTTGCTGCTCGTCACACCGGGGGAACAGGAGAGAGGTAAGTTGTTGTTTTTTTTTTTATTTCAGGAACAGGGCCCGTCCTACCACCTAACTGAGGCCAACCATAACTTCACTACCTGGGAACCACTGACCTACAACCTACCTACCTTGGGCTCATCTATAATCTACCTACCGTGGAACCACCTATCACCTTCCTACCTGAGGCCAACCTACCTACCTGAGGCCACCCTACCTACCTAAGTCAAAACTACCTACATGGGGCCCACATATCACATACCTGGGGCTTACCTATAACCTATGTACCTGAGGCACTCCTACCTACCTGAGGCCCACCTGCCTACTTGGGAACCACCTGTCTAACAAAAGCCCACCTTACCTACTTATCTACCTGGGCATTACCTATCTACCTAAAGGGCCTATCTTCCTGCCAGATACCCACCTACTTACTGGGGGCCTACCTACCAGGGGCCCACCTATCACCTGCCTACCTACTTGGGTCCTACCCACCAACCTGGGGCTGACCTATCTACCCAGTGCCTACCAACTTATCTACCTAAAAAGGGTCTAACTAGCTACCTGGGACCTTGCCAATTTACCTCCCTACCTGTGGCTTTGCCTACCTACCTGGGGCCTTGATGTCCTGCCTAGTAATATGATTCTGAGGGGCACAGGCCAGAACTGTAGCACAATCTCCAGGAGATTAGTCCTCTTTTCCCCCAAGCCCTTAGGAGACTGTGCCTCTATGCTATGGCCTGTACCCACCTATCCCACCCCTGGGAAGTTTATATTCAGAGGTGGGAATAAGTAAAGAGGTGCTGGAAAACTGAGGATTCTAAAACATTTGTGTGTAAATTCTGCAGGGACGAGTTGTGGCCGGTTTGGACTGGATGGAGAAGAAAAGGGAAAAAGAACGACTCGTGAGAGAAGAGAACAACTCATCAGAGATGATGTCTCCTGTGAGTCCCTGGATGTCAGGGGTTATTTTGCTTCTGTGTTGGATCAGTGCTGTATTCACTGTCATGTGATGCAACCTAAGCTGGTGTCTGACCACTATGTGGTCTCTCTATTGCGGTATAGTAAGTTATATCAGTGCTTATATAGTGGCAGCGTACACATGTCCCTGATTGAAAAAGTGAGTGCACACCTGTCCCTTATGCTGTGATTAGGAGGTTTCACTTTTACTTTCTTGGTTGTGTTTATAGTGTTTATTTTAGAAAGTGGTGAGGTGCGTGACCAAGGGAGAACTTGGAGGTGGTTATTGTATGTGGGCTGGTGGGGAGTAGAGGGGGATATGGATGAAGGGCATGGGTGGAGCCATGTGTCTATCTATGATATATTAGACTATGACAAATGTGTGAGACAGATACTGTATGTTACTCCCTTGGTATTGCGTACTGCACAATACAGTTCTGTTTTGCACACTGTACTATGTGGTAAAATGCACACATTTATATCCGAGAGGCCTACAAATTAACAGGTAATATTCTCATGTACAGTAGTTGTAGGGTGGGCTCCCAAAATCAACTCCCCTGTTGGGCCCTAGAACCCCCCAGTCCGACACTATTTGAGGACTTCACTGTGAGGTCAAGCCTTGCACATTCAATACATATATTGAACTGTAACAACAGTGTCTTATCTAGGTACAATAGACTAATGCTGCATCTGTGGCTGAACCCTCCTGAGTGCTTGGGTTCATACAGTATGTACTGACGTCTGATGCTGGTAGTAAGTGCAGGGATACGGCTCCAGGTACCTGCAATGCAGTCATTCAGCCTCTACATTGTGTCGTAGAGATCCAGCTTTACACGCCAGCCTTGTGTGGCCGCTCCTAGGGAGAACATTTCCATCCAGTCTGATTGCTTCTCCTTGGTTTGGATGACGTGCGATTTTAGCTAATAAGATTTATACAAATCCAGTTTTAAATCAGAAAGAGCCGCATCTTACATAGAGGGCATTAGAATACGTCATTAATATAGCATCGGCATGCCAATCTTTACCCACCCTCTTCTCTGTCACCTACATGTATGCAGAAGAAGTCATTAGGTTTACATCACAGTTATGGCCTCTATGTAATGTGCACACAACGAATATGTTACACAGATGCCTCATATGGTTACCAAATAGTGGCAACTATCACCCGTAGGTAGGGGCGCCATCAGGGCAGTACTCCTGTTATGGACCCTGGTCAAATTTTTTTTTTTTTTAAAAGGGACCCACTGATCAGGGACAATACAGAAAGTGGTAATGGGCGTGGGCCCATTGCTTCAGCTGTGTGGGGCCATAGCAAGGCTGTCTTAATAACATTATGGTCCCTTGGGCAAAGCAGTGAACTGGACCCTGCCCATGCACATGACTTCGCACCAGGCCACGCTCAAGCACAACCAATTGTGTCCAGTTTCCTCCATCTTACCAGCCCCAAAACTGGCTATTTTTAATCATAACAGAGTATCGCTAAGACCCTCATGCCCTGGAAAAGTAGAGAGGCCTGGAAAGTCACCAAGAGAGATGAGATTGTATAGGGTAGGTTCCCATCTGAACTGAGGCCAACTTGCTGTTGGTGAATGGGCCCTTACAATTTTGATTTAAAAAAAAAGAGCCTTAGATTTCCATCTATACTAGATGCAGCAGTAATGCGCTTCACAAAAATTTGTATGTTCAGTGTTTGTCTCTTGGCATCTGCAGTGTGCTGTTGGTTTGTGTATGTGTGTTTGCAAAGCAGTGGCATCACTAGTATCTATAAAGATGTATTTATATAAAACAGACCTGCACACCATTGCCGGATGTGGGGGCTGGAACGGCCCTACACCAATTGGGGCAGGGTTTACACAAACCATGTACCTCCATAAGCCGTTGCAGGCCACCAGAAATGCTTTGAGTGAGCTGTAGGTTGTGCAGGCCTGATCGAAAATAATATATTTTATATAAATACTTGCAACCAGCTACAAGACCGTTTTCTATGTATGATACCTCTAAATGATGGTTATACAGTTTTTCAAACCGCCGGCCGCCCGAAAAACATTGTGCTTGCACAATCTTCCGTCCGGTTTTCGGACGGAATCTGTGCAAGCCAATGTGAAGGGGGAGGGCTTTTCTCCGCTCATCGCGAGAAAAGCCGTCCCCCCCGCAGCCGTGGGGACGGCCGCAAAACAGGACGGATACCGGCCAGGTAAACCGACCGGAATTTGTCCTCTGCAGTGGGGACGCACCCTAAATGGAACAAATATCACCATACCTTCGACTACTTGGGGCCCCTATACTCATGGGGCTCCTGGGCACCTGCTTAGTGTTTCCAGAGGAAAAGAAAGCGCTGGACAATAGAGTCTCATTGTGAAAGGGTTTATGCATAACATACATATTTTGTATGGATTAGTGTAGGCTTACAGTCACAGAACACAACCATACTCACAGATCCAGGGCTGGACAAAAAAGCATTCCTAGTAGGAGGCAATAAAAGCCCCAGTGCTACATGGGAGACGTTACATAGGTGCAGATGACTGATCAACATTTCCTCACACAGCTTCTATCCATGAGGGGGGCAATTGCTTAGTAAAAAACTGCACATTGCATATGAACCAGTTCACACCAGTATGCAGAAAAGCCACAGAACCATACAATGCAAAAATACAACCACTCACACACCTACTATTCATGAGGGGGTGATTACTAGTATTACAATTGTACATGTATGAGGCTTATATAGGATGCCAGTTATATGTTTACCTGTGGAGCACCCTGTTGGTTTACAACCAATTGATGATGCCTCTACTATCTGATTCAGCAGGTTGACCAGGATATTCCCAAGTGTCCAACTCAAAATACTGACACCCCCTGCTCTCCAGTATTACAGGGCAAAACTACATAATGGAAAAATATCAAATATGAGGTATATGTAGGTCAAAATATTCAACTACGCAATTTCTCCCATGTAGTACTGGGGCTTATATTGCCTCCTATCAGGAATAGTTCATCGTCCGGCCATGGAGCTATGAGTATGGCCTTGTGTCTGTGTTTTTGAGTAAATAATTTCCCATTTTTCTGTGATTTTTTTGTTTTTTTGGTTTGGACGTTGCTAGTAAAGTTAGTGTAGGGATGTGCAAGACCATGGGAGCACTTAATATGGGTTGCGATATTGTGTATTTTCGTCAAAATATCAACCAATACATCTTGCTTGATATTTTGCTGTGTAATACTGGGGAACAGGGGGTGTCAGTATTTTGTGTTGGGTGTTAGAATACTCTACCCGCAACTTGCTCAATCGAATAGTAAGGGCGTCATCAATTAGCTGTAAGCCAGCATGGTGCACCACACGTAACTGTTTAATTGTCTTTCTATATAAACCTTAGGGTATGTTCACACGATGTACTTCGGTGTGTACAGTACGCGCCACAGTACATCATGTTTTTCGGGAGCTCGCGCAAATACGCATGTACCCCTGCCGGCCGCATTGACATTCATTACTCGCGCCGCGTATTCGCCGCAAGTAACTGACTTGTCACTTATCTCCCCACGCGTACAATATGGTCGTATTGTACGCGTGGGGAGAGGAGGCGTTATCCATAGTTCTCTATGAGAGCTATGGATTACCGTAATTTCAGCGCGCATCTCGCCCGTATTACAGCGCAAATACGTGGCGAAATGCGGAACGAAATTACGCCATGTGAACTTACCCTTAGGCTTATGAAGGTGGACGGATGTGTAACGTGCATTGGCATAACGTCCGTTTTACACTTTCCATCAAAGATTAGTTTAATTTTAACAGGCAGAGGGCGCTGGGGTTTTTCAAGTTAAAAAAAAGTATGTTTTACAGTATATGGGTTTTTTTTTACAATGTATTTAAATGGAAAACGGATCCTACTGTTTGTGCCCATGATGCAAACGTATACATTTGTATCTGTCAAAAAATATATAAACAAACCTCAATCCAGGGAAAAAGAACAAGGTTCCTCCAGCCAACAATTATTTAAAAGCAAAAAAAACTTTATTGTTCCCATCTTATAAAAATATATGGTAAAAAACACAGAGCAAGATTTGTTTATGCGTTTCAGGTCTAGCTCCTGACCCTTAATCCTAACATTGTTAAGATTCTTATCTTGTTAAGAAAGATGGGAACAATGGAGTTTTTTTGCTTTTAAATAATTGTTGGAGTGCTGGAGGAACCTTGTTCTTTTCCCCTGGATTTAATTTGTGCACCTGTGGCCGGGTGATTTCTTCCGTGCACCATACACAGGATTACAAGAAGCATGTGAACAGCAAGCAGTGAGTGAACTTCTACTTCTCTTTCCTTTATTGTCATATAAACAAACCTACCCAATCAAATAGCAGGGAAAAACAGGTGGCAGCCAATAGAAAAGCTAGTAAAAAAGAAAAAAAAATGGATGTCAAACATATGCTCCAAACAGTGCACGTTTAGCATACAGCCAATGTATACATTTTGACAGATGGTCAAACGCAGTGTGCACCTAGCCTTATACTAGCATTCACCTCCCTCGTGGATAGTAGGCGTGAGTGGTTGTTCATCAGTAGTTTTTGCACTTGAGCAATCTCCCCTGCATGGTACTGTGGCTTTTCTGCATACTGGTGTGAACTGGTTCTTATCCAATGTGCAGTTTTTTTTACTAACCAATTGCCACCCCACCCTCATGAATAGAAGATGTGAGTGGTTGTTCATCAGTAGTTTTTGCACTTGAGCAATTTCCCTTGTATGGTTCTGTGGCTTTTCTGCATACTGGTTTGAACTAGTTCTTATCCAATGTGTAGATTTTTACTAACCAATTGCCCCCCTCATGGATAGAAGGTGCATGAGCAATTGTTGATCAGTAATCTGCACCTGTGTACCCTCTCCCATATAGCACTGGGGCTTAGATTGCCTCTGACTAGAAATGTTTTCTGTCCAGCCATGGAGCGGTGAGTATGGCCGTGGTCTGTGATTTTAAGTAAATATTGTCCCATATTTCTGTGTAGACTTCTAAGCTATTCCATAGTTTTTGTGAGTTTTTTTGGCTGTATACAAACGAATAAGAGCAAAACAGAGGCTAAAAGGTCACACTTTTGTGGACACGTTTACCATGTATGTCAGGAGCTTCCCCTGTGTCCACCACAAACATGATGTGAATTTGGCCTGGATCTCCTGACAATCTAATGTCTACAATGAATCATCTTCGTTACAGGATGGCACCCAGCTCTTTTAATTCATAGCAAGTACACAAATCACAGATGTGAGACAAAACATTGTTTATAAGCTCCAATACTGCTTCATGACGCCATCAGAGGAAGTATTTGTAATTAACAAACCCAGTTGTCTAACCCCGTTGATGCTGCAGGCAATAGACTCATTTCGAGGGACTCTGTCGCCATTTTTTTTTTTTTTTACTTATTAAATCAAGACCCTGATCCATATTCTTTTCCTCTCAGCCGTTTTTATTTTCTGATTGTAGATTTCTCAATTCGGACATCTATATATAATTGTGGGGAAGGCATTCTTGCTTGCACTGCTTTAACAGCAGTCAGAGAGATACTTTAGAGCAGCTTCATGCACATAGGAGCATTAAGACTGATTCAGTCCCATTGACTTCTATTGGAGAGATTTCTAGGCATGCTCTGTGACCTGGGAAGAAGTCAGTGTGGAAGGGGAGTGGGAGAGGGGGAGCTGTGACATCTCCTCGTGACTGGTGGATCCTGTGTTATCTATACACATTGGTGTCTCCTTTCAGTTAGACCCTGCTTGTACTGATAATGAGCAGACACTAAAAATCTTACTCTACAGAACAGGAAGTGTCAGACTATTATTAGGCCTAGTAGCCAAAGTGAAAACTGCATGACTTAAGAATTATTAAAAAATATTGAAAGTGATATGGAAAATTAAAAAAAAGTAACCAAAAATTCCTAAAAAATGTGTTTAACATAAAAATGTGAGTTAAACAATAAGTCATTTTTTGATAATACATTCCCTTTAAGTTGTTTGACCAAGATGGCTTCCTTTGTCATCCATCAGTGTGATCTAGTCACCATGGATGTATGCCTATTAGACCATGCCAGCTTTAGGCTATGTTCACACGGCTTAAAATGGGCCGTATTTCGGTCCGTAACTACGCGCCGAAGTGCGCAAATTACGGGCTGAAAACGGCCCATTCATTACGGTAATTCACAGTTCTCATAGAGAACTATGGATTACGTCTCCTCTCCCCGCCTGGCGAAGCCGCCGGGCGGGGAGATAATTGACATGTGAATTACTAGCCGCAAATACGCACCGCTAGCAATTCAAGTCTATGGGCCGGCGAAGTGCCGGCCCCCTGCTCAGTCCCCCGCTCCCGCCCCGCCCCCGTCCACACGGCGTAATTGCGGGGCGTAATTACGCCCTGCAAATACACCGTGTGAACCTAGCCTTACACTGACAGGCAATAATGCTTTTGCATAGTGCATTATATTTGCATTCAATGATCACATTGTAATATCTCCTAAAGGGATTAAAATAAAGTGAATTTTTTGTTTAAAATTGTTTCATTTTGCAGATACTAAGCTCTGTAAAGTAATCAACACAATAGAGGATAAGTTGTTATTACAAAGGGATAAGTTGGAGGCCTGGGCAGAGAAGTGACAGATGAGGTTTAACACAGATAAATGCAAGGTTATGCACTTGGGGAGGAAAAGTCCATTCTATTATTGCATGTTAAATGGAAAAACACTGGGTAAATGTGACTGGAGAAGGATTTGGGAATCCTGGTGGACAGTAAACTTAATTGTAGCAGCCAGTGTCAGGCAGCAGCAGCCAAGGCAAACAGGATCATGGGGTGTATTAAAAGGGGCATAGAGGCACATGATGAGAACATTATTCTCCCATTATACAAGTCGCTGGTTAGACCACACATGGAATATTGTGTACAATTTTGGGCACTTATGCACAGGAAAGACATTGTAGAGCTTGAACAGATACAAAGGCGGCAACAAAAATAATAAAAGGACTGGGTGGACTACAATACCCAGAAAGATGAGCAAGATTATTGTTATTTAGCTTAGAGAAAAGACTGCTTCAGGGGGACATAATAAATATGTTTAAATATATTAAAGGTCACTATAGAGATCTCTCTCAAGATCTATTTATACCCAGGACTGTATTAAGAACGAGGGGGCATCCTCTACGCCAGGCATCCTCAAACTGCGGCCCTCCAGCTGTTGGGAAACTACAACTCCCATCATGCATTTATATAATCTATAACAGTGGGAATGATGGGAGTTGTAGTTTCCCAACAGCTGGAGGGCCGCAGTTTGAGGATGCCTGCTCTACCGCAAGAGAAAAGAAAGTTTCTACACAAACATAGAAAGGTATTCTTTACTGTAAGAGCAGTGAGACTGTGGAAGTCTCTGCCAGAGGAACTTGTCATGGTAAATACAATAACAGATTTCAAAGTTATAGTAACTAGGATTCTAGAGTAGGGCGTTGATCCAGGGATTTATTCTGATTGCCAGATTGGAGTCGGGAAGGAATTTTTCCCTAAAATGAGGACAATTGGCTTCTACCTCATGGCGGTTTTTGCCTTCCTCTGGATCAACACTATAGCACAACAGGCTGAACTGGATGGACGTCTGTCTCTTTTCGGCCTTACAAACTATGTAACTATGTAAAAGCAGCGGAATTCCTTTTTTTCTATCCCTTCCCCTCCACACCCCCCTAAAATAATAAAGGGTAACTTATACATGCCATCTACACTAAAATGCTGCCACTGAAACATCTCAGCCTGAAAAAACCAAACCTTCATGTGGCTACATTCACAGAGCAATAAAAAAAAAGTTATGGCTGCTGGTCCCACATACATCAATTTGTCACTATGCACCTACTGCCCTATGAAAAAAATGCTTGGACCTTAATGGGTTTCATCAATAATCCCATTTAGGTCTTTGTTGCTCCTCACTGAGCCTGAGCTCTCTGTTATCTGCTGACTGATCTGTGTGTTTTAGAATTGTGTTGGTCTTTGATTTTGGAGATGTCAATTACAAGGGGATTCCATCATTTATTCCTCTATGTCAGTGATTTTCAACCTTTTTTGAGCCGCGGCACACTTTTTACACTTAAAAAATCCCGGGGCACACCACCAACCAAAATGGCACAAAATGACACTAAAACAGTACATATTATACATATAGTTAATAATATCGATTCTAGCCAGAGATGCCCACCCCTGTAGCCAATGTGCCTCCATTGTAGCCAGTGATGCCCCCCCCTGTAGCCAGTGATCCCCCCCTTGCAGCCAGTGATGCCCCCCTGTAGCCAGTGATCCCCCCCTTGCAGCCAGTGATGCCCCCCTTGTAGCCAGTGATGCCCCCCTTGTAGCCAGTGATGCCCCCCTTGTAGCCAGTGTGCCCCCCTTGTAGCCAGGATGCCCCCATTGTAGCCAGTGTGCCCCTCTTGTAGCCAGTGATGCCCCCTGTAAGTAATTATAAAATAACAAAAGATTACTCACCTGGGTCCGCGCGTCCCGGTCCGGAGCTGCTCAGCAGTGGGAGCTGCAGAGCGGTGTAAGCAGCGTGACGTCCAGGGGCGTAACTACCGGGGTAGCAGTTGCTACGGGGCCCCTGCGCTTAGGGGGGCCCCGGGGCAGCTGCTACCGCGTCCGCTACCCCGGTAATGCCGCTCCTGGGCCCGCCGGCAGTGAACTTAACAGTTCACTGCGGCGGGCGGGGAGCTGCGGGGCCCGGCGCATACTCCCTCTGAACGCCCGGGCCCCCCGGCCCGAGCGTTCAGAGGCAGCGCTGCTCGGTAGTAGCAGGACAGAGCGTGGATCGCTCCGCTCTGCTACTTTCCCTGTCGGCGCTCTGTGGTCACGTGGGCGCACGCGGTGACGTCACATCACCGCGCCGCCCGCGCTGAGCGCAGAGGCTGCAGGGAGAGCAGCAGACAGGAGCGAGCGGCGCATCGGGGGAGCGTGGACCGAGGTGAGTAAGTGATTTCTTATTTTACCTACCCCATATGCCTGCCTATAGCCCCCCATATGCCTGCCTATACCCCCCATATGCCTGCCTATAGCCCCCCATATGCCTGCCTATAGCCCCCCATATACCCCCCTATACCCCCCATATGCCTGCCTATACCCCCATATGCCTGCCTATAGCCCCCATATGCCTGCCTATAGCCCCCATATGCCTGCCTATAGCCCCCATATGCCTGCCTGTATACCCCCACAAGCCTGCCTGTCTACTTATATGGGGCCCCTTTAGCTACCTAAACCCTACCTATATGGCCCCTATAGCCCACCTAACCCCTGTCTACCTGTATGGCTCCCTATAGCTACCTAAACCCTGCCTGCCTATATGGGCACTATTGGCTACCTAAACCTTGCCTATTTGGGGCCCCATATATCCTATCTAAGCCCTGCCTGCCTAAATGGACCCCATATAGCCAGAGGGGCAGGTGCTGGAAAAGTTAGGATTCTAAGATATTTGTGTCTTAATCTACAGGAACAAGTGGTCGGGAGACGTCGTCATGATGGAGGTCTGGACCGGATGCAGAACAAAAGAGAAAGTCAACGACTGGTCAGAGAAACGTCACCTGTGAGTCACAAGATGTAACTGCACTGTAATCACTTATATGTCTGCACAGGCTGTGTACACTGCTGTCTACCACTATATGGTCACTGTATGGAGGTAATATACAGTCTGCAGAGCCTGTGTACATTGGTGTCTACCACTATATAATGGGGTCACTGAATATGGTACTGTATGATAATATACAGTCTGCAGAGCCTGTGTACATTGGTGTCTACCAGTATATGGTCACTGTATGGAGGTAATATACAGTCTGCAGAGCCTGTGTACACTGCTGTCTACCACTATATGGTCACTGTATGGTGGTTATATACAGTCTGCAGAGCCTGTGTACACTGCTGTCTACCACTATATGGTCACTGTATGGAGGTAATATACAGTCTGCAGAGCCTGTGTACACTGGTATATACCACTATATGGTCACTATATTATTATATATTATTATTATTAGACAGTATTGGTCTTTGTAGACTGATCAGTAATAGTGTAGGGTATTATTCAGTCACTATGTGGTGGTAATTTGTGGTCGTGTTCTGGCAGTATAATCAGGTCCTTATGTAATAGCGTTATTGGTAATGCTGGTCTTAGTATAGTGGGATTTGATTGGTAGCAGTATGATGGTGCGATGTATGGTGAGGTATTTGCCCCTTGTATTATCTACATTATCTAACAGCATGTCCTGGTACATGGTCGTGGTCAGGGAGGCGGGGGGGGGGCCCTATCCAAAAGTTTGCTTTGGGGCCCTGGCTTCTCTAGTTACGCCCCTGGTGACGTCATCACGCTGCTTACGCTGCACGCAGCTCCCAGGGGTCTCATCGGCGGCAGAGCTGCCAGCCGAGGAGACCCAGCGTCACAGGGGGCACGGTGAGAGCTGTGCGCCCCCTGTGACGCTGATACAGGGGAGGAGTCAGGACAGGAACGATCCGTCCCGCCTCCTCCCTGCAGCTGCTGGCTCTGCGCGGCTGTTATAAAACAGTCGCGCAGAGTCAGGGGCGCTCCTCCGGGCGGGCAAGGAGGCCGCGGCACCCCCCGCGGGTGAGCGGAGCCTCGGCACCCCGGGCGACCGCACGCCCTGCCCGCCCCTAGGAACGGCCCTGAACAAAACACAGGGCGCACCATAGTTTGGGGAACTTTCCCCGCGGCACACCCGACCATGTGTCGCGGCACACCCGACCATGTGTCGCGGCACACTAGTGTGCCGCGGCACACTGGTTGAAAATCACTGCTCTATGTGATCTGCAGAGACATTGCCGTTAATTGCGATTCCCTTCCGTGTGTCAGGGATGTGTTCAGCTCTTAAACATGGTTTTGTGTCCTACCTATGATTTGTGTATGACGTATAGAGGTGTGGTGTGTCTTCATAACTTTTATCAGAGTTTGTATCGGGTAATAGACAATTTTAGCCTTTTTTTTAGGAGTCTATTGTGTTCCAGTGCCAAGAGGGTCAGCTAGTTGTTAAAGGGGTATTCTCACCACAATGATGAGTTGTAAACATGTAGGCAAAGGTAAAAAGATTGTTACCGGATACACTGCTCTTTGCGTCATTTCAGTTTTAGAGCAGTTATTATCTCTTGCTTATTTAGACAAGTTTCCTTAGGCTACCGAGCACCTCTCTGTGCTGCAGCAGCCCTGGCCAAGATGGGGACCCCACTCCCTGCTGTGTCTTATCAGCAGTTCAGAAGCTTGTTAATCCAGGTTACTGACAGACTTTAACCTTTTAGAGGTCTGTAGCCTTGTGCCCTGCTGTTTAAAACCGTCCCTCACCAATCTCCCCTATCAACCCTCATTTAAATATAACACCACCCATACATAACTCACCATCTACCTGTTTTTTTTCCTTGATTCACTGTGGTCATTTTTTAAAATTTTTATGAAGCAAAATCTAAACATTAACGACCGCCCGCCGACTTTTGACGTCACTGCAAACATCTGAGTTTGCGGTGCCGATAGCAGGGCTGTATTTCACAGCCCTATTCCCAGCCTCAACCCAACCTCCGCTCCCCGGCTTGGATTGCGGCGGTCAGGGACTGCTGCATAATCACAGGGCGTTTCTCTGCTCTGTCAGGTGATCGGGACTCCGGTGACCCAACAGAGCCCGGGGAACAGCTGCACAGTCAGCCCTGGGGACCTAAACCAGCCCCAGGGCAGACTGTGTGCTGCCCTGATCGCTGCCTGTCTCATAATAACACAGAATATAATGTATTAGCATACATGAATATTCTAATACATTACTAAATGTAAAAATAAAAAAAAAAGTAACACAGTTATCCCTTCATGGGATTTAAAAAAAAAAAATAAAGTGTAGAAAAAAATAAATAATAAATAAAAATATAATTGTGCACATATTACAAGCACAAAAAGCCCTACCCATATTAGGTATCCACACGACCATAATAACCTGTAGAATTAATCTAACAAGTTATTAAGTGTGAAATGTGAATGGTGTAAAAACCAAAATTTAAAAAAAAAAGTGAAAAAAAAATGAAAAAAAATTCAATAATTTATAAGTGAACTTAAACTATTCCCCCAAAAAGTACAACTTGTCCTGAATAAAACAAGGCCTCATACAATTGCGTCACTGAAAAAAATAAAGTTATGACTGCTGAAACGCAAGGAGGCAAAAACTAAAAAAATGTGCTCGTCATTAACTACTTTTCAGGCGTTCGGCTTAAGGCCATGTTCACACGGCTTAAAATGGGCCGTATTTCGATCCGTAATAACGTGCCGAAGTGTGCAAATTACGGGCTGAAAACGGCTCATTCATTACGGTAATCCACAGCTCTCATAGAGAACTATGGATTATGTCTCCTCTCCCTGCTCGGCGAATCCGCCGCGGGGGAAGATAATTGACATGTGAATTACCAGCGCCCCGTCCACACGGCGTAATTGCGGGGCGTAATTACGTCCCGCAGTTAAGCCGTGTGAACATAGCCTAAGGGGTTAAACCTCCATACACAGGAGTGAGTGCATGACGATGGGGGCAGAGTAGGTGATGCTTATGTGTATGTGACTCCTCTAGGCTGTAGTACAATTCTTTGTCACTAGCTGGCACTATAGTAGCGTGCAGGAAAGTGCTTGTCTACATCCCACAAGTGCGTGTCTCTAATTCTACTGTTAGTATTTTACTGAAATACTATCCGTTCTCCAGGGCACCTAACTCTTCTCCAGCAATCAATTTCTGCTGTAGCTCAGCTGTCTTAGTCTTATATTATGTGTGTGGTAGGATTCAGGCATGGTCTTCAGTTACTTTCAGTATATGTCTTGTATTTAGCAATGGCATGAACAGCGTTCACTGGGTTCTTCTCATATTAGCCTTAAAGAGTACCTATCACCTCCAAACAAACACACACAATATAATAGTAAATGAAATTATATGACTTTTTTTCCAATACATGTCATTAGCAATGCAGGGGGCACATGTCATTATTACAGGGAAATAGATTTTGCTTTTACTTTCTTAGCAGAGCTCTGTATGTAGCAAGGATTCTTTCTGTTGAGCTATACCACCTGTGCAGGGGGAGCTGAGGACATAGCTGCTACATACAGTACAACAGACCAGTGTCGGACTGGGGGGTCTGGGGCCCACAGGGGAGTTGATCCACCCTACTGTACATGAAAATATTACCGGCCTCTTGGACATGAATGCGCCCATTTTACCACATAATACAGTGTGCAAAACAGAACTGTATTGTGTGGTACTATACCAAGGGAGTCACATATCTGTCGGTCTAACATATCATTGATACAGGGCTAAGTAGCTCCATCCATATCCCCCATCAGCCCACATACAATATCCTCCTCCATGTTTCCCTTGGTCACGCACCTCACCACCTTCTAAAATAAACACCAGCAAGAAGGTAAAAGTGTAACTCCTATCACAGGGTCAGGTGTTCCCTCACTCTTACAATCAGGGACACGAGTTCACTGCCACTATACTCGTGCGGATATAACCTACAACACCACCATATAGAGACCACATAGTGATCAGACACCACCTCAGATATAACCTACAACACCACCATATAGAGATCACATAGAGGTCAGACACCGGCTCAGATATAACCTACAACACCGCCATATAGAGGTCAGACACCAGCTCAGGTATAACCTACAACACCACCATATAGAGACCACATAGTGGTCAGACACCAGCTCAGATATAACCTACAACACCACCATATAGAGACCACATAGTGATCAGACACCACCTCAGATATAACCTACAACACCACCATATATAGACCACATAGAGGTCAGACACCAGCTCAGATATAACCTACAACACCGCCATATAGAGGTCAGACACCAGCTCAGGTATAACCTACAACACCACCATATAGAGACCACATAGAGGTCAGACACCAGCTCAGATATAACCTACAACACCACCATATAGAGACCACATAGAGGTCAGACACCAGCTCAGGTATAACCTACAACACCGCCATATAGAGGTCAGACACCAGCTCAGGTATAACCTACAACACCGCCATATAGAGACCACATAGAGGTCAGACACCAGATCAGGTATAACCTACAACACCGCCATATAGAGGTCAGACACCAGCTCAGGTATAACCTACAACACCACCATATAGAGACCACATAGAGGTCAGACACCAGCTCAGGTATAACCTACAACACCGCCATATAGAGGTCAGACACCAGCTCAGGTATAACCTACAACACCACCATATAGAGACCACATAGAGGTCAGACACCAGCTCAGGTATAACCTACAACACCACCATATAGAGACCACATAGAGGTCAGACACCAGCTCAGGTATAACCTACAACACCACCATATAGAGACCACATAGAGGTCAGACACCAGCTCAGGTATAACCTACAACACCGCCATATAGAGACCACATAGAGGTCAGACACCAGCTCAGGTATAACTTACAACACTGCCATATAGAGACCACATAGTGGTCAGACACCAGCTCAGGTATAACCTACAACACCGCCATATAGAGACCACATAGAGGTCAGACACCAGCTCAGGTATAACCTACAACACCACCATATAGAGACCACATAGAGGTCAGACACCAGCTCAGGTATAACCTACAACACCGCCATATAGAGACCGCATAGAGGTCAGACACCAGCTCAGGTATAACCTACAACACTGCCATATAGAGACCGCATAGAGTTCAGACACCAGCTCAGGTCACATTACAGTGAATACAGCACTGATCCAATATAGAAGTAACATAACCCCTTACATCCAGGGACTCACCGGAGACGTCCTATCTGAGGAGTCGTTCTCTTCTCTCATGAGTCGTTCTTATTCCCTTTTCTTCTGCATCTGTTCCACACCGCCATGATGACTTGTCCCGGCCACAACTCATCCCTGCAGAAATTACACACAAATATCTTAGAATCCTCAATTTTCCAGCATCTCTTTACCTATTCCCACCTCTGTACAAACTTCCCAGTGGCGGGAGAGCAGGTACAAGCCATAACTTAGAGGCCTAGTATCCTAAGGGGTTGGAAGGTGGGGAGAGGACTAACCCCTTGGAGATAATGCTACAACCAGGTAGGTAGGCAAGACCCTAGGTAGGTAGGCAAATAGGCAAGGCCCCAGGTAACTAGATAGGCCCTATTTAGGTAGCTAGACTCCCGCTGGATAAGTTGGTAGGCCATCCCCAGGTAGGCTGGTGGGTACCTAGCCACAGGTGGGTAGGTAAACAGCCCCCAGGTAGATGAGCAGGCCCCAGTTAGGAAAGTAGATCGTCTACAGTTAGGTTGGTGGACCCCAGTTAGGTAGGCTGTAGGTAGGTGTTGGTGAGTCCCAATTAGTTAGGCTGTAGATAGGTGGTTTCCCCCAGTTAGGTAAGCTGTAGGTAGTTAGGGTCCCCTTTATATAGGCTGCAAGCAGTTAGGGACCCCCCTTTAGGTAGTATACAGGCAGTTAGGGCTTCCCTTGAAGTAGTATACAGGCAGTTAGGGCCTTCTTTAGGTAGTATACAGACAGTTAGAGGTCTCCTTTAGATAGTATACAGGCAGTTAGGGGTCTCCTTTAGGTAGTATACAGGCAGTTAAGGCCTCCTTTAGGTAGTATACAGGCAGTTAGGGGTCTCTTTTAAGTAGTAAACAGGTAGTTAGGGGCCTCCTTTAGCTAGTGTGCAGTAAATCAGCCCCCCCCCCCTCTAGCTAGTGTGCAGGAAGTCACCCCCCACCCCCTTTAGCTAGTGTGCAGGAAGTCAGGGCCCCCCTTTAGCTAGTGTGTAGGTAGTCAGGGCCCCCCTTTATGAAGCCAGGGCCCCCCCTTTATGAAGCCAGGCCCCCCCTTTAGGTAGTCAGGGCCCCCCTTTAGGTAGCCAGGGCCCCCTTTATGAAGCCAGGGCCCCCTTTATATAGCAAGGGCCCCCTCAGTTATTCACGGCCCCCCTTTAGGTAGTCACGGCCCCCCTGTAGTAGTCAGGGCCCCTCTTTAGTATCCAGGGCCCCCTTTATGTAGCCAGGGCCCCCCTTTAGTAGTCTGGGCCCCCTTTATGTAGCCAGGGCCCCCCTTAGTATTCAGGGCCCCTTTATGTAGCCTGGGCCCCCATTTAGTAGTCAGGGCCCCCCTTTATGTAGCCAGGCCTCCCCTTTAATAGTCAGGGCCCCCCCTTTATGAAGCCAGGGCCCCCCTTTATGAAGCCAGGGTCCCCTTTAGTAGCCAGGGCCCCCTTTATGGAGCCAGGGCCCCCTTTATGTAGCCGGGGCCCCTTTAGTAGTCAGGGGGCCCCCTTTAGTAGTCAGGGGCCCCCCTTTAGTAGCCAAGGGCCCCCTTTATTAGTCAGGGCATCCCTTTAGTAGCCAAGGCCCCCTTTAGTAGCCAGGGGCCTCTTTTAGTAGCCAGGGGCCCCCTTTTTTTGCCTTGGCCCCCTTTTGTAGTCAGGGGCCACATTTTGTAGCCTTGGCCCCTTTTCGTAGGCTGGGGCCCCCTTTAGTAGTCAATGCCCCCTTTGATAGTTTAAAAAAAAACAAAAAACAGCCACCTACCTGGCCCTGGCTCCCGCTCCCCGCCGGATACTGCTGCCCTGCATAGGCGGCGTGGTGATGTGACGTCACCGCGCCGCCTACGTCAGCAGAAGGGGCCGGCGCCTGGCAGGGTTAAGGCCTAGTTATGATGAAACAGGGCTCTGGCCTACCAGAATCCCTCATGCTGACAGGCCGCCCCTCCCCCCACGCTCCCTAGCGCACTCATCTCATTTTCAACACTTAACTGTATATAGATGTATATAGAGGGTGGCAGGTTCATCCGAATTCTATGTAAAAAAAAAAAACATATTTATGTCACATGGCTGGACCATTGTAAATCTAGCACTTCTTGCCCTTCGTCTCTCCCGTACACCCTAATAGATTGTAAGCTCTTGCGATCAGGGCCTCACACCCTGTGTCTCATCTGTAAGTACTTTTAATGTGTAATGTCTGTACGTTTACCCTCCAAATTGTAAAGTGCTGCGGAATATGTTGGCGCTATATAAATAAAGATTATTATTATTATTATTATTATTATTATTGTTCCGGCACTCGTGCTCCAGATATAATCCAAATAGGAAAAACGCACTTTATTGAGGTAGTTAAAAACAAATTAAAAATACATAGCCACAAACTTTACGCGTTTCGAGCCACCATCAGGGCTCTTAATCGTAACGATTAAGTTAATTAAGAGCCCTGATGGTGGCTCGAAACGCGTAAAGTTTGTGGCTATGTATTTTTAATTTGTTTTTAACTACCTCAATAAAGTGCGTTTTTCCTATTTGGATTATATCTGGCGCACGAGTGCCGGAACAAGCCCTGTTTCATCATACCTATCATCATCGGGCGTCTCCAGCCGGACACCCATTTCCGTAGCACCGTGTGTGGAAGGATCAGTGGTTGAACCTCAAGCTGCAGGAGACCCTGGTGAGCGTCTATCCACTTTTTCTTTTTGTTAAGGCCTAGTGTTTAGGCTTGCCAGGGAGATCAGCGCAGCGCAGTGCTAGTGGCGCTGTGCTCCGCTGACACCGCGCAGCCCCAGGAGTTGGGGACATTAGTCCCAGGCTACCGGGCCCGTTCTCTGGGCGCTCGAGACGCGGGGCCCGAGCATTCAGTCACCGGATGCGCGGACGGGCCCCGGGGAGCGACGGCACTGCCTCCGGGGCCCACAGCAGCTCGGGGGGTCCCACCGGTGGATTCACCGATCCCCCGGCGGCCCAGTCCGAGCCTGCAACAGACACAGCACACTGAAGACATAGTGTGACAGGGTTTATAGGCATCTACATTACACTGCTGCTGGTGTTACATCCATCACAGACATAGTAGCCCAGAGAAAATCAGTGTGCACATGATCTTGAGGTAGACTTACAAGCTCCCCCCTGCACAGTGGACTCTTCCCTCTCAGAGGCAGGAGATTGTATCAACTGTCATCCATCAAGCTGTCAGGTGCTGACTTGGCCCGACTTCAGAGCTGTCTTAAAGGGCCAGCGCTTTTTTAAAAACAGAATTACAGGTGAAATGCTTTGATTTCCCTAATGAAGCATATTTAAGGAAGTGTTTGTATTTTAGTCTCCTGTTATTTCATGAGGTTTCCCTGGAGGTGATAGGTACTCTTTAAAGGGATTGTCTCACTACATTAATTCATCTTACCTCAGTCCTGTTTTCTTGGTTTCACTTTGAATTCAGGGGTGTGTTTACTGGCTTCCACTAGGCTGCAATAGAAGCCAGGTCTGTCGCTATAGCAACCAGCGCTGGCAGCCTATCATGATAGGTTGAACAGGTCTGTAGCTATAGCAACCTGAAGAGATGATGCAACCCATACAAGAGGGGATATCTAGGAATAGGACACTGTTAATGGACATATATTGCAAAGTGACTTGTTTTTGCAAGATCTTTAACATAAAAAGTAATCCTTGTAGCGAGACAACTCCTTTAATCGTATAGTCATAATAAGATATAGTAGAACTCCTTAAAGAGAACGTGTCACATAGGTTATACCCCCCTTGCTGAGGACAGCACAAGCTAGTGTCAGACCTGCTGTTTCCAGCGCTGTGTCCCTTACTCTGTAAGATGCTGTAGTTCTAGAGTATTTAATGCTCAAATCTGGCAGTTTGCAGCCAGCTTCTCATGAAGAGAGTCTGTTTAATTCATGACCTGCCCACTTTAGGTTAGCCCCGCCCACCTCACAACTGATTTACCTATTATTTTGAATAGGTAGAAACGTGCATAACTGTCAGGTGGGTGGGGCTAGCATTGGGTGGGCGGGGTTGAAACCTGCTTATGAATAAGCTGGACCCTTTTCTTGCTGCAAACTGCCAGATTTGAGCATTAAATTCTCTAAAACTCCAGTATCTTACAGAATAAGGGACACAGCGCTGGAAACAGCAGGTCTGTCACTAGCTTGTACTGTCCTCAGCAAGGGGGACATAATCTATGTGACACGTTCCCTTTAAATCCCAAATAACTGTTTTCCTGTTTCGGGCAGAGGAAAACTTCAACAATACAAAAACTATATTCCCTTAAAGTGTCGCTGTGCTTACCTCCATTCCCTGTTCTTGCTACCTCTTTGTCTTCTTACATACAAACCTTTACCTTATTTTCTTGAATTGTTTGTATTCAGATATATGTTTTGTGTTTTCCATGTTAAGGATATGTTCACACAACAGATTTTAATGCAGATTCCAAGTCCAATTCCTGGTTAAAATCCTTAAATCTGAAGGCCATTTATTTAAATAGTCCCCGATGTACTTCACCCAGCGAATTACAGCACAGGTGTTCCATACCACAGATGTAAAATCTATTATTTTGGGCAGATCCTCACCGTATTCTGCTCTGGCAGGACTGACGTGGGTTACTTCCAGTGATATGGGGTCAACCCGTGTCCAAATGAGAGCCAAATAATGCTTCTGTAAAGTCAAAATCATCGGCAGAATTCCTAGGTATCGCCTCGGATTTCTGCCCAGGAAATCATGTTGGATTTTTCCTTTTTGAAAAGTTTGACTTGTGAACTTAAACTTAGACCTGTTTCATATAGTTCTGCTAAACCAAGCGTAGAAACCTACAGAACCATGGTGGTGATGTGGAGGACAAGGGTGGGATCTGGACGTTGCCCCCGTAATGCAGGTACTAAAATTCTGACGCATTACGACCATATGAGGTGGGTTTAATTCAGTTTAGCGATAAGGAATGGGAACTGGATTTCTTCTTGGTGTGCTTGGTATTACCTTAACTTCAGGTGGCTGAGCGCACTTCTCTTTCCGGTTTCTCCTCACTGTCACAGTCCTCGTGGGTCATTTTCTCTGACAGGTTGGGCATTCTTACGGTCCTTGTGGTAGGACACCAACATTTATGGCCTGTATGTCATGAGAATTCCCCCTTTAATGAAGACTTGCTGCACTAACGCTTCCGGCAGCAGTTTTCATAAAGGTGCTGAGCAATTTATTTTCAGCATCTCTGACCAGTAAGTGCTGGATTATCAAATATCCTGGATTAGGGGTGGGTAATAATAGACATATATAACTCATAAGGTAAGAGAAGTCCAGAACAAACAGTTAAGGGATACCAAGTTTAGTGACATGTCAGAAGTTGTGATCGGTGGGAGTCCTGGTGCTGAGACCCCAATTGCTGACACAAAGGGGCAGAGATACACGAATGCCTGCCTCTCCCTAACGCTGATTTCCTTAACAAGCAGAGTGACCAGTGACCATAGTCATAGAAAGTGTTTTTATGAATCTGTACCAGCCATGCTTTGCTTGGCTTTTCTTCGAAAGCTGAGACCAAGAGGCAGAGCGATCAGCAAAGCACTTCTGCCCTTTCATGTTAGCAATCAGTGGGGGTTCAGCACCTGGATACCCCCCAATCAAACCTCTGACATATCCTACTGACATGTTAGTAAAAATGATAGGTATTCCTTAATATAAAGTCTTCCATTAGAATTTAGTATTTTAGGCTGTATTGCTGCCCGTAATGTTACCCCTTACGGACAAAGATTTTTTTATTTTTCCATCTACATAGCTGCATGAGGGCTTGTTTTTTTGCAGAACAAGTTGTACTTTTTAATGGTACCATTTACTGTACCCAGGGCCGCCGTAAAGGCAGTGCAGGGGGTACTTCAAAACGTGGCACGTACAAAGCAGGTAATCTCGGTTCATAAACTACTCAGCCTGCACACGTGCGGTTCAGCGTGTGAGGAAGGAGGGCTGTGCTCCGATCACAGAAGTGAGTGCTCTTTACATGAATACAGCTACAGCAGCAGAAGAGTCTCTCACTTGCAGTTCTGCAGCCTGCAATCAGAGTCGGCCCCTCCTCTCTCTCTCTGCCTGTGGGCGGGGCTTCAGTGACTCCCTCAGACAGAGAAAGAGAGGAGGGGCCGACTCCAATCACAGGCTCCAGAACTGCAAGTGAGACGCTTTTGTTGCTGCTGCAGCAGCTGTATTAATGAAAAGAGCACTCATTCCTGTGAATCAGCGCGCGGCCCCCCCCTCCTCACACGCTAAGATACTGTGGGGCCCCACTGAAGTGCCCCACCCTCTTCCAGCAATGACAGACACGCATCGGCGTTCACATGAGAGATCGCCGCTGCATGTTTACGTCGCGCCTGACGGGTCCGTCTTACAAATAATTGACATGCAATTCTTTGACATGCGCGATGCAAACACGCAGTGGCAATCTCTCATGTGAATGCCGCTGCGTGTCTGTCATTGCTGGCAGTGATAAAGTCACTGCTAATTGTTAGAGGAGTCTCTTGGTCCGTTCTGATGGACCCAGAGACGCATCTGAAAAGCGGATGTTCATATGGATGCAAGACGCCGTGTGAACATAGCCTTGCTATTACTACCCAATACGTAAACAATCTAATTATCTAAGCACACCAAAAACTCATCACAGTGGTTCATGCTGTATGAGAAATGTGATGCATTTTTAGATACTGCTGTCTAACTTTATATCACCTGGTGGTTGGCTCAGTTTTCGTTGTGCCAAAATTTTGATGCATGAAGTCACATGGCAAGCCATAACCCCTTTTGCTTAGCCGTGCCCCTTTAGTGCAATATGAATGCAAACACCTCCTCCCTTGTTGGAGAAGGTGTAAAAAGTGCCTACAACCTGTAATAAATGTGGTACAAAGCATTGGTGCCAGTTTGATTGGCACATATTGCATTAGTAAATCTTCCCCACAGATGTTGTACAAGTCACTGTAACTTCCTAATTTTACTCCAGTCCTGATGTGTTCTCTACACCTTCTAGTCTTCAGAAACTCCATGTTACATTGCAGGTTTATACAGCGCATGAGAACTCCTTCCTAATGGTATAAAACCGCTCAGCTTTGTCGTTATGAAGCGCCAAAGTGATAATTGTTGAAACATTTTATTTACAGATTGATCTTGTACTTTAGATATAAATAGTTACAAAATATAAATACAACATATACTGTATTTACACAGACCATTGCATATATGTACCGCACTTACACAGAGCACAGCTCTCGTAAGGGTCGCTATAGACCAGGTGCATGATGGCACCCGGCTGTGAAGTACAGAGGATTCCTATACACCTGAAAAGGAGAACCCTCAGCTCTATTATCACTCAATTCCTTTTTTACTGGACAGGACTGATCCATGGCCAGAGATTACAGCTGTGACTATGTCCTGACCTCATGAAGCATCTGATTCAGTATAACAGTTTATACCAATGTATTGTACACTGAATGTGTGATACAAGTGCTATGATGATAGAGGGCGTAACAACACACGAGTGAAGTGTCATAAAATATTTATAATTTTCACAACTTCTGATATACACACAAATATTTACACAATGGTTGACACTGTATGACAGTAACATATTTACACATGTATATATGTATAAATATACAAGTGGCACTGCAGGCCCGCATCTCCAAAGTGCCTCACATCCCATTTCGGGCATGCCAGTGGTAATGTTGGTGGCTATCCAATGACGTCAGCAGTCACAACAGAGGTTAACATCCTAGTCAGTGGGTATTTCCCCCAGTATAATGTCATCTGTTCTTTCTCCGGACATGACAGTCTATGATCCAACCAGGAGAAGGCTTTTATTTTAGCGCCCATGCAGATGCCATGAAGTTCAGTGTGTGTCGACACGGAATGACAGCAGTTTTTCTGAGTGCATGCTGTTGAGGGTCCGCAAGTCCGGCAGCCGCAGCAGCAGTTTTGTGAAACGGGAAATGTCATTTGGACTGTTTTTAAGGATGAGAGAGCGAAGAGCGCGTATCAGAGTCTCCTGTAGCTGCTCAACCAATAAAGCGTTCTCCATCCCAGAGCGATCTGCAGCAAAGGAAAAAGAAAAGTATTAAAAATGATCGAGAAAAATAGAGAACATGACAATGTTACATAGAATGTCTATAGTAGAAGACAACCCTCTACATTATCGCATACTAATAGAGGCTTGTCTGCATTAATTTTAAAAACAGGCCCCATCCAAACATATTAATGGGATTCGCTGGTTTAGGAAAAAAAAAAATTTCAAATATCCCACATCTTTCTGGAGGACCAGGTGCATATGTACACAACACAAGCCTATGAGCTGCCAAGTAATGCTTCAAGGGAAACAGACAGGGCAGCATAAATCACCTGAGAGCAGCATGTGATAAAGGAAGCGAAGCTGAGCTCTGTGATATATAGGGTTGTATGATAGAGGGAAGCTGAGCTCTGTGATATATAGAGTTATATGATAGAGGAGAGGAGCTGAGCTCTGTGATATATAGGGTTATATAATAGAGGAGAGGAGCTGAGCTCTGTGATATATAGGGTTATATGATAGAGGAGAGAAGCTGAGCTGTGTGATATATAGGGTTATATGATAGAGGGAGAGAAGCTGAGCTCTGTGATATATAGGGTTATATGATAGGAGAAGCTGAGCTCTGTGATATATAGGGTTATATGATAGAGGGAGAAGCTGAGCTCTGTGATATATAGGGTTATATGATAGAGGGAGAAGAGCTGAGCTGTGTTATATATAGTGTTATGTGATTTGAAGCAGAGTTGAACAAAAAACAGACTGATAAGCGATGTCCGGATTATATACGGGACTTAAATTTTCAGGTGCAGTTAGTGTTGAGAAAATATTAGCACAGACTCCAATAATCCTATTCAGCCACCACATTTGCATGCATTTCTATAGCGTTGAGGAGGTATGCAGCAGTCAGAGCAGGAAGGTTTGGCTTTTTTTCTCTTTTTCTTTTTAAAAGGCCCTGTGACATCTCCGGACAGGTCTATATTAGAATATAACAATCCTGGAGCATCTTCTCTTATATCTCTGTGTTGTGCTGTTCCTCTCTTATTCCTCCTAGAAATGTATTACTGAAACTGGCAGATGGGTGTTATTCCAGTTTTCAAAAGGGGTGTGTCTCTGCACACTGTCAGCAATGATTGGACAAGGTCAGACTACAGGGACACCCCCCCCCAATTGGTAACACCCATCTGACCGATTCAGTAATACATTTCTAGGAGGAACAGAGGAACACAGATATATAAGAGAAGATGCTCCAAAATTGGCATTTCACTGGGAACAAGGATTTAGTTAAAAAAAAACACCACATCAGGAACAGCCAGAGGCCCTACTGCTGTTCGTAGGTTGCAGTGGATCTAACCAGGCTTTTCTGCTGCTGCAGCTGACCACTGATCGCACATTTGCCATTAAAGTGAAAAATGTTACATAGCAATGCCATTCACATGAGGTGTTGTGCCATCTTATCAATTCATAGCTTCATGCCAAGCTCAGAGGAAATACTGACCTGCAGAAACTAGGACAAGTGCAGTGAAGATTCCCAGTTCCTCCTGACTCAGGTTAAGTGATGCCAACTTTTCACTGAAGTCAAACATTGAGCAAAGAAGTTCACCCATCCCCATGGCTTGAAGCTCGGGCAGAGAATATGTAGCCCCACTGAGAAACCGCAGGGAGTGTTCCCGCACATCAAACAAGGAGGCAAATCGTACCATAAGAACCTGGAACAGGAACATGGGCAAAGTTAGGCACAGATCAAGCAAACAGGCGGCTGACCTGATAGAGAGAGGGTAGTCGTCGCATCTCACCTCAAATGTCCCCGCCTTTAGCAGGGTGACTTGATCTTGCTGCGTCAACTCTTGAAAGCCGGGAATCCGACGTGCAAATTCCACCACCTCCCGCACAGCTGGGGTAAAGCTAAGAGAGAAGTCCTCCCAGACCTCCTGCACAGAGCGAGGTGGACCTCCAAGAGGTAGAGTACTCATAGGACAAGCCTGGAGAGAGACAAGCAGATAACTCAGTTTACAACAATACCAAAAACGTTCAAACAAGTTATTTTATAAGGTGCATGGTAAGAATTCAAATACTATTCTGTATGGAAACTTATCCAACAATGCAGGAGTGAGAGCCATGTCTTACCAGGTGAACATAGCGGTTTCCTCGGGGATCTCCATTGTCCTGCAACCAGCAAGTAGATGGTTTGTTCTCACGAGAGTTCTCCCAGCCCATCACCTTTCCGCTTATTTTTTCATGGGCGTAGACAAATATCTGTCGATGTGCCTGAGTCACTTGACCTATAACATCATCAACACTTTCTGGACTGGGAGAGCGTGGAGGTGTCAGTTGCTGTGGGTAAAGGGGGTACAGTTCGGAGATAGGAGTTGGTGAAGGACAAGAAGTGGGGCCCACGTGGGGTGGAGTAGAAGGCCGAAGTTGTTGTGGCTGAAGTGGAACAGGGCTCCTTCTTCCAAAGTGGCCGCCAGCAATGTGACTCATTGCGCTGTGCATCTCTGCCAACATCCTCTGTTTCTCTCTTTTCGGGATGCGTCCAAACCTCACAGCTAAAAAGCAGGAAACCAAGTATTAATATGTAAGAAACCCAAACACGATAAACAGGAGACGTGCAGACGCCTGATGCTGGCATGAAGGAACTCACCATCTCTGGACATGCCCACGGCCAGACACTTTCGGAAGCGGCACTGCTGGCATCGGTTTCTGTTAATCCGTACGATGGAGCAGGTCTCATTCTTCAAACATTTTTTGTACTTAATATTCTGCTGTATGCTGCGCCGGAAAAAACCCTTCAAAGGAAGGGACATGAGATTAATCCTCGTGTATCGGGAACATAGACGTACAAAACAGCCGACACCACCAATACAGGAATCCTCAGATCATATTGTAGCAGGAGATTGGATTGCAGAAACCCCTCACCAATTATTATATACCAGCTATCACATAACACAGGCATACTGCATGTACCAAGCTATCCTGTAACAGGGGTAAACCTACAACTGCTCATGTGAAAAGCCAAAATATAATTAGAAACCCTCTTTCAGTCGTTTGGAATTCCCTTGCATCGGCAACCCTCCCACTACACAGGACCCTCTGCCACCACCCCAAGCCCATGAGAGTTGTTCCCTTCGTAGATTTGGTCCCCACCTTGCAGCCCTCGCAGGCGTGTACTCCATAATGGAATCCGGAGGCGACGTCGCCACAGACTTTACATAGCAAGACCATTCCATTCAACTCTGCAAGGAAAGGAGACGGGTTAACAAGCTTCCAGTCACTGTCAGGGCACAGTGCACACATGTTATCCATACACAAAGCCTCCAGGTACTGTTAGTTTACTTACTTGTTATGTTGCTGGAAGTTTTGCTTGGTGACACCCTGCTGCCATCATCAAGTGCCACATGGAGTCCCCCGGGAGATGAAGCCAGGCCATAAGATGAACGAGGAGAGGTTTCCCCTCCTGACCCGGAAGAGCTGGCACTGTAAGAGTGGGAGGGTGATGGTGGCAGGTAGGATGGGAAGAGAGAGGCTCCGCTCTGTGGGCTTCCCGTTGAGCATTCGCTGTATAGAGATACCGGACTGGTCCGACTTGGGGAGGAGCCACTGGAGCCGACATAACTTATAACTCCACCTGGAGGGAGAAATACAATGGAATTAAAGGGGCCGTCTAGTGCATACACCCATATTCTCATACTCCACTAAGAAATAAATAGTCAAGGTGTGTGTGCGGGGTCCTCTGCTCAGGACCACTATCCCCTGCACTGGAGGACCTGTGATTACACAGACCACTGACTGATGAGGGCACAGTGCAATACTTGATTCCCACTGTGGTGACGCTACAGGGACATTTAACACTTGCTGCCATAGATTACAACTGATCACGGTGGATCCACCAAGAGTCCTTTGTAATCGGCTTATCAAGCAGGGATTGTCCCTCAAGGAGCACTGATGTAGAGACACTCTGGACACCACGTCCCTCAGCTATACTGCCGGCAATAGCACCTGCACAGTCCCCAGGAGCAACTTGCAGTGTTTCCAAGTGGCCGAATAGCAAAGAAAATGTCACGTTCTGATGTGTCTGAAGCCAAGGAAGCTAGTGATGGAGGCTTTCATACATAACGTTTGCTATTGCTGTCTATGAAGAGAGTCATTACCACTACTTCAGATCGCCTCCTGGTCTGTTGTATCAGACACAGTGACGGCCAAACTTTTCTAGCTAGAACAGAGCTAATCCGTCATCTACCACGGTGTATTTTTGACACGATTTGCCAGTACCATCCATGGCTGAGAGAGTCTGGCACGAGGTGGAGCGTCTGACACTGCACTGCAGGCACCGCTCAGCATTTTGGGTAATGCATGCAGAGACAAAAACAGATCAGAGGAACTCCCTTCTACACCCACTCTCCAGGGGCTCGGGTGACAGCTGACATTTATAAACAGGCACATGGGCGGGTGGTGCTGTTCTCAGCGGTCTGAGGTTGTCACTTCGCTCGCCTCTGGTCAGCTTTGTGCGACTGGCAACGTATAAGATTCCTCTGCAGCTCGTGGCTGAGGGACAACGCGGGTTTAGTACAGAAACACTGAAGGGGAACTAAAAGCAGAGGTGACTCCACACAATAAGATCAGGCTCCGCTCAGCAATAAGCACCACAGGTAGCAGATGACGCTGCTGGATCTGCGCTCATGTGGACCTCCAGCCGCGTCACTATCAAAGGGCTGAAGGCTCATATTGATCCCACCACCAGCATCTCCAGAGAAGGAAGCCCCCCTGCACTGCGCGCTCAGTCCTGCTACTTTTCTCATTCGCTCCCTCCTTATTGGTTTAGTAACTCCCCAGGGTGGTTTCCATTTATTGCCAGCCTAGTAAACCCCGCGCCCCGCTGGCACACGGCACCAAGTCAAGACCTCTTCTCTGCGCTTCAATAGATTTCGCCCAGGGATCAATACTATAGCTGCTGTGCCATTGCCTGCGTTACTGATTTGTACAGCGATGTAATGAAGCGTCACCAGTCGCCCTTGATGTCCTATGTTCTCTTAGTGTTATCTGTCCTACAAATCCTCAACAAGTCTGGATGATCCTTAGAAAATCTGCAGGAACAGTAATGGGATCCGCTGCGACGCCTTGTGCAGGATATGGTGTCCGTGTGTGATACATAAAGATGGAGGGAGCAGTCCTTGCAATCTATGGCATCAATGGCTTCCCCTATATTTAGCATACGTCGCTGACACAACACCCGTCTGACCTCCGGAGACGCAGGATTGTTTTCTCCTTGACTCCTGACTTGGCCGGATACCTCCCAATGATTATACAAACCTGCCCCAGTTCAGCCCGACTCCTGATTTTAGTCCCTTCCACCTGTCCCGTCCTGACTCCCCCTAGTCCTTCACCTCCCCTCTCTTCACTTATATAAAGAGCGTCCAGTCATATGTAATGAACACTCTCTGACCTCAGGTTACTCATCCGCTCCAGCCTCACGCACACACTCCACGTGTTCCCGATGCACATGGACCCCTGCGGCACGCCCACACACGTGCCAGCGGCCAATCCCCACCACCGTAAGTCAACCCTCTCCTCCTCTGACACGGCACTGCTGTTTAACCTGTGCGCTGCCACGGGCTGCGCGCTCATCATGTACACGTGCAAACGTGAGCAATTATGCTGCTTGGTGATTAGTGAAAGCAGATACAGTCACCTAGATAAACGCCAAGACATGTGGACAAATATTACAGGGCTGAGTCTCGTGTCTGCGCTGGCAGAGACAACCGCTGCCATGACACATGCTGGGAACCACAGCCTGGCAAGAGATCAAACTCACAAGAAACTAGGGCATCAAGTTTACTCCAGGCACAATGCAGCTGTCACTACATATAGGTAATGCTACAGGGGGGTCCCACAGAGGGGCCGTCACTACATATAGGTAATGCTACATGGGGGTCCCACAGAGGGGCCGTCACTACATATAGGTAATGCTACAGGGGGGTCCCACAGAGGGGCCGTCACTACATATAGGTAATGCTACATGGGGGTCCCACAGAGGGGCCGTCACTACATATAGGTAATGCTACATGGGGGTCCCACAGAGGGGCCGTCACTACATATAGTTAATGCTACAAGGGGGTCCCACAGAGGGGCCGTCACTCCATATAGGTCATGCTACCTGGGGGTCCCACATCGGGGCCGTCACTACATATAGGTTATGCTACATTGGGGGTCCCACAGTGGGGCCGTCACTACTTATATGTAATGCTACATGGGGGTCCCACAGAGGGGCCGTCACTACATATAGGTAATGCCACGTGGGGGTCCCACAGAGGGGCCGTCACTACATATAGGTAATGCTACAGGGGGGTCCCACAGAGGGGCCATCAGTACATATAGGTAATGCTACAGGGGGGTCCCACAGAGGGGCCGTCACACCATATAGGAAATTCTACACGTGGCTCCCACAGAGGGGCTGTCAGTCCATATAGGTAATTCTATACGTGGATCCCACATAGGGGCTGTCAGTCCATATAGGTAATTCTATACGTGGATCCCACAGAGGGGCTGTCCCCCATATGGGTAATTTATGTGGCCCCAAATGGGGCTGTCGCCCCTTTAGGTAATTCTTACGTGGACCCAATAGGGGCTGTCGGGCCAAAAGGTAATTTTACTGGACCCCACATAGGGCTGTCGTCCTATAGGAAATTTTATCGTGGACCCCAAGGGGTGTCAGTCCTAAGGTATTCTATACGTGGACCCCCGGAGGGGTGTAGTCCATTTGGAAATTTTCTTGGGTCCCACGGGGGGGGCTGTCATCCATTGGTAATCATGTGGTCCCGGGGGGGTGTCAGCCCCTATAGGTAATTTATGTGGATCCCCGGGGGGCTGTCAGCCATATAGGTAATTCTAACGTGGACCCCACGGAGGGGTGTCAGCCCTTAGGTAATTCTATACGTGGATCCCGGGGGGGCGTCAGTCCCATATAGGTAATTCAAACGTGGTCCCACGGGGGGGCGTCAGTCCAAAGGGTTTAATTTTCTTGTGGATCCACGGAGGGGCGTCAGCCCAAATTTGGTAATTTTATCGTGGATCCCGGGGGGCTGTCAGTCCATATAGGTAATTCTATACGTGGATCCCACGGAGGGGCTGTCAGTCCATATAGGTAATTCTATACGTGGATCCCACGGAGGGGCTGTCAGTCCATATGGAAATTTATCGTGGACCCACGGAGGGGCGTCAGCCAATAGGTTTTCTTACGTGGTCCACAGGGGGGCTGTACTACTTAGGAAATTTTAGTGGACCCAAAAGGGGCTGTCATTTTATAAGGAAATTTTACGTGGATCCACATGGGGCGGGACTACTATAGGAAATCTTTCACATTTCCCCCAAAAGGGGGTTTGGGGTAATACAGGTAAATTATATATTTAGATAAACCATGGGGCCCCAAATACCTATAGATAAACATGGATCATGATTTGGGGCTCTACTCATTAAGGGAACGCAGTCGCCGACACACATTAGATAAAGTCCTTTTGGGGGGGCTGCGTGAACCCCTTTAAAAAAACCGCACCAAATATGTTGACAGAATGTTAGCAGCATTGACTATTTCGGGATCCAGTCCCAGCAGAGGGAGCGCCATGGGAAACCCGGCAGTGGGGGGCCTGTGCGGGGGTGGCGTGCCTATTAAGCGTCCAATTAGGGGGAGTGGGAGAAGCGGAATAAAAAAACATGGCAAATGGCTAGGGGGGAACCGTGAAGCCGCGGGGAGGCCCCGGTCCCACACAGCCGGGTGTACTTTCCCCAAATGTGCTGCAATTGCGGCCGGATTCCCCCCATTCTTTTTCCCTCCCCCAAGACACAAGGATGAGAGGGGGGGAGGGGGGGGCTTTGTATTGTATTTTTAAAGATAGAAAATATTCGGGAGCAACCCAACTCATGGATGTGCGAGGGGATATCATACTTTTTTATATATTTTTTATATATATTTTACACACACAACACAAACATGTGCAGAGGGGTATACATTTTTTTAATTTATTTTTACATATATACACAAACTACATGTGCAGGGGGGGGATATAATTTTTTAACTTTAAAATTTTAAACACAAATCACTGGCAGAGGGGATTAACAATATATAATTTATTATATATATTTAACACACACAACAATATATAACACCATTTACCACCTACACTATTTACAAACATACATCTAATGGCAGAGGGGGATATAATTATATTATATATATTTATTATAATTTTTCCCCAGCACAGGCGATGCGGCGCACCTCTTATATTGCATATTCAATAAGATGCCCCTGAAAATCTCCCGTGACGCCAACATCCCGCATCCCCCATGCTATGTACTGTCCCCAGTGCAGGAATACCGCACAGTGTGAACACTGGCCACTTACCGGTGCTGCATTCCGGGGTGCTCATGGCTGTATGCTGCAGTCGCGCCCTTTTATATCGGGTGCGAGATCCGCGCGGAAACTCCTTTTTTAGAAGTTGAGCCCAATGTTGCCAAAAATGCGCATTGGTGAAAGGAGGCCCCGCCCCCGCTATAGATGTGTGTCCAATGGGGTGTCCCCGTTACCTGGCCCCCTGAGGTGACAGCCGCAATGCAAACCCCCTGCAAGTCCCAATGTCATGCCAACCGCGCCCCAGGGTACCAGGCCCCTTGTCAAGCGAGGGGATAGCGTGCGTGTCCGCAACTCCGCTTCTCCGCCTGTGCTTGCATGCTCTCCCTACGCCCCCCGCTTGCTTTACCCGGTCCCCTCATCCGTCGCGCTGCGACTAGGCCTGCCCCTCCCGGGCCCGGCACGTTGCACTGAAGCAAGGACCACGTGATCCCTGGGAGAGCCTCGTGCCCCAGTGAAACTTTTACGCGGCTGCAGTGGAGGCGCGTCCAGCTCTGCGGTCAGGAAGGGGAGGGGGGGTTTTTGGAACCCCTTGGTTGTTTTTCAATTTTAAAATGAAAATTACTAAAAAAGTAGATAGAGCCGAATATGTGTGCGCTGTTGTGAGAGCGGGAGCGGTCCCCGGGGCGAGTGGTAGGGCCTTCTGCAAAAGGGGGATTCCTACCCTAATTGCTGGGGGTGAAACCCCACAATGACGCCCAGAACTAGGTCAGTGCACAACACAGTGGGCTGAGGCTTCCTCATTTGCTGCCTGTCACTGAGGCTGCTGTTACTTCCTTGGGGCAGATGTTCACTCTACTCTAAATATGCAGTGTGTGAACGAGGCCACTGCCGCAGCAAATCCGCTTCTCCACCTGCAGGTGACATGCAAGTCTCATATGTAGCAGAGCTGATTGCGCTGTGCGGACCCCTGAGCTGGCTGCAGTGTTGCACAGCTGATCCCTTACACTTATACATCTGGTGCCGCTCAGCTCCTGAGGAAACAAGGGATCTAACAAGAACCTTTGGGGGCTTTCACACGGTGCGTTTTTTGTGCAGGAAGGCACAGCTATTAATGCTGTACATTGCTGCATAAAAAACCGTCACAAACACACCATGTGAAATGGTAATCCATAGCTCTCATAGAGAACTATGGATTACGCCTCCTCGCCCCGCTCATACAATACGATCGTATGATACACGCGGGGAGATAAGTGACATGTCAATTACTTGCAGCGAATACGCGCTGCGAGTAATAAAATGTCAAAGGGGCTGGCGGGCTGCCCCCCCCCCCCCCCCTGGCGCGCGCCGAAGTACGCGCAAATTAGCGCAAGTTCCCGAAAGACACGGCATGTACTGTACGCACCGCAGTACATTATCAGGCACCGGCTGCACTGTTATGGGGCGAGTGGTGGGCACTATTATCAGGCACTGGCTGCACTGTTAGGCTAGGTTCACACGGCTTAACTGTGGGACGTAATTACGTCCCGCAATTACGCCGTGTGGCCGGGGCGGGAGCGGGGGAGTGAGCGGGGGGCCCGCGCGTCCCCCGCCCAAAGAAAATCACTGCTAGCGGCGCGTATACGCCGCTAGAAAGTGAATGTCAATTATCTCCCGCCCGGCGGCTCGCCCCAGCAGGAGAGGAGAGGAGTAGTCCATAGTTCTCTATGAGAACTGTGGATTACCGTGGTTACTGGGACGGATTAAGCCCGTAATTTGCGCACTTCGGCGCGTAATTACAGACCGAAATACGGCCCATTTAAAGCTGTGTGAACATGGCCTTATGGGGCGAGTGGCAGGCACTATTATCAGGCACTGACTGCACTGCTATGGAGCAAGTGGTGGGCACAATTATCAGGCACTGACTGCACTGCTATGGAGCAAGTGGTGGGCACAATTATCAGGCACTGACTGCACTGCTATGGAGCAAGTGGTGGGCACTATTATCAGGCACTGACTGCACTGCTATGGAGCAAGTGGGCACTATTATCAGGCACTGGCTGCACTGTTATGGGACGAGTAGTGGGCACCATTATCAGGCACCGGCTGCCCTGTTTTGGGGTGAGTGGCGGGCACTATCATACGGCACCGGCTGCACTGCTATGGAGCAAGTGGTGGGCATTATTATCAGGCACTGACTGCACTGCTATGGGGCGAGTAGTGGAGTAGTGGGCACCATTATCAGGCACCGGCTGCTGTTGGGCGACTGGCACAGTTATGGTGGCACAGTGGCTGGCCGTTTTATGGGGGCCTTGTGAAAAGGACACTACTGTGGCTGGCGTTTATGTGTCAGGGTGTATGAACCTCCCTCCCCTCCTGGAACACGTATTCCTAAATTTATAGTTTATTTTGCTGCTGGGGCAGATTGATTCCTTTTAAAAATACAATGCTTTTTGTTCCCCGGCATTGTACTGCCCCCGCCCGTGCTGAGCACCAGGCAATTTAGGGGGTCCCCTGGGGGAAACACCCTGTTCCCGGGCCTTTGGGTTTAAAGCCCGGGAAACCTTCGGGTAATTTGGGTTAAAAAGTTATCACAGGGTTTAGGCTTTCGTGAAGAAAAACAGCCCCTTTCATTTTTTTTTTCTCTGGTATTACAAACTGACCCCAGTGTTACCCAAAAAGGGGCTGAGTGCAGCTTTTCCTAAATTTGGTTTTGAGGCAGACAGCCCGTGTCTGAGAACATCCTCCTCACCCCTTTTTTTCCCGGCCAGGGCCCCCACCGCTGATGTGCCCGGTTTTGCCCCCCCCGATTTTTCAAACATTTACTGTGACCAAGGGAAGGAAATTTTATAGATTTTCAAAAACCCAAACCAAATTTCTACTGTCCCTCCCCCATTTGTATTTTCTCACGCAATCTATTGCCCTTCAACCCCCATTATTAATATCCCCTATTGCATATCTATATTCATCTATCTGTTTTTCCCTCTCTTTTCAGCTCCGCTTTCTTTTTTTTTATTATCCATTGTTTGTTCCAAAATTTAGTTTTCCTCATATCGGGACTTGGGATTATAGGGCCCTTTTAGGGTTTTTTTTTTTTGTCTATACTTTTTACCCTCCAAAAATTTTTAAAAATCTTTCGGAATTTTGTTGGCGCTATATAAATAATGATTATTTTTATCTGTCCTCATATCTATCTATTCCATCCATCTATCTATTCCATCCCTCTCTCCAGTTATCCCATCCATCTATCCGTCTATCTATTCCTCTATCTATCCCGCCATACATCCATCCATCTATCTATCTATCTATCCAGAGGTGTAACTTCAAGCTCTTGGGCCCTAGTGCAAAGAGTGAAATGGGCCCCCCAGTTACCATGAGCCATTTACAATACTGTTGTCTTCTTATGTGGCATAAGGTCTTGTGGGCCCCCTCAGTCTGCAGGGCCCGGTAGCGACTGCTACCGCTGCAACCCCTTTATCTTTATCTAATCTATCTATCCATCTATCCCATATCTATCTATCTCATATCTATCCATCTATCCCATATCTATCTATCTATCTATCTATCTCATATCTATCTATCTCTCTCTCCCATATCTATCCATCTATCTATCTCATATCTATCTATCTCATATCTATCTATCTCATATCTATCTATCTATCTCCCATATCTATCTCATATCTATCCATCTATCTCTCTCATATCTATCTATCTATCTATCTATCTCATATCTATCTATCCATCTATCTATCTCATATCTATCTATCTATCCATCTCATATCTATCTATCCCTCTATCTCTACTTATCCTCCTCCTATCTGTCTCTCTCCCCCCGTCGGGGTGTCCGCAGTACACGTGCTCCCTGGCGGGTTAAGCCTCGCTGTCGCTGCTCCGCTATGTGGCTGCGGCTCAGGCGGGATTAGCGGCGGGGGTTGGGGGGGTGTTGTGACCGGCAGGCGGCGGCGGCGCCGCCGTGTAACTGAGTCAGTGACAGCTCCGCACGTGTTCCCGCAGAGTTAACGCTTTCGGCGCCGCCGCCGCCGCACATGTACGAAGAGAGCGCCCAGCGAGGCCGCACACTCCCGTCACGCATCTGCTCCGCCATGTGCGGCCTGGCACCTAATCTGTGGCACGGAATTAGAGCAGGGCTCCATTACTAATCTCTGGGTAACCAGAGCAGGCGGGATGCCAGGATGGGCGGCGGCTGCTGCCATGTGACAGGAGGCTCCGGGAGACCTGACCCCAATGTACAGACAGGAATATTCAGAGCAATGACCCTGGAGGTCAGCACTGCCCAGAGATCCTACAGGAGGGACCCCCAAATACTGGGATCACATATCAGAGGGTCAGTGCCCCATAGAGCAAACCGGAGCCTCAGTGGTAGAGCCGGAGCCTCGCCAGATAATACATGGTGACACCGGAGCCAGATAATGGTGACACCGGAGCCAGATAATACATGGTGACACCAGAGCCTCGCCAGATAATACATGGTGACACCAGAGCCTCGCCAGATAATGGTGACACCAGAGCCTCGCCAGATAATACATGGTGACACCAGAGCCAGATAATACATGGTGACACCGGAGCCAGATAATACATGGTGGACCCGGAGCCTCGCCAGATAATACATGGGGACACCAGAGCCAATAATACATGGTGACACCGGGCCTCACCAGATAATAAATGGTGACACCGGAGCCTCGCCAATAATACATGGTGACAACCGGCCAGATAATACATGGTGACACCGGAGCCAGATAATACATGGTGTCACCGGAGCCTCGCCAGATAATACATTGTGACACCGGAGCCTAGCCAGATAATACATGGTGACACCAGAGCCAGATAATACATGGTGACACCAGAGCCAGATAATACATGGTGACACCGGAGCCTCGCCAGATAATACATGGTGACACCGGAGCCAGATAATACATGGTGACACCGGAGCCAGATAATACATGGTGATACCAGAGCCTCGCCAGATAATACATGGGGACACCAGAGCCAGATAAAACATGGTGACACCGAGGGCCCCCGCCAGATAATGGGGGACACCAGAGCTCGCCAGATAATACATGTGACACCAGAGCCAGATTTAAAACATGGTGATTTCCGGAGCCTCACCAAAATAATAAATGGTGACACCGGAGCCCAGTAATACTATGGTGACACCGGAGCCTCAAAAGATAATTCATGGTGACACCTGAACCAGATAAGACTTGGTGACACCGGAGCCAGATACTACATGGTGATACCGGAGCCAGATAATACATGGTGACACCGGAGCCAGATAATACATGGTGACACCGGAGCCAGATAATACATGGTGACACCAGAGCCTCGCCAGATAATACATGGTGATACCGGAGCCTCACCAGATAATACATGGTGACACCGGAGCCAGATAATACAAGGTGACACCGGAGCCTCACCAGATAAAAAATGGTGACACCGGAGCCTCACCAGATAATACATGTTGACACGGAGCCAGATAATAATGGTGACACGGAGCCAAAATATACATGGTGACACCGCAGCCAGATAATACATGTTGACACCGGAGCCTCGACAGATATTGCATGGTGACACCTTAACCAGATTATACATGTTGACACCAGAGCCTCTCCAGATAATTCATGGTGACACCGGATCCAGATAATACATGGTGACACCGGAGCCAGATAATACATGGTGACACCGGAGCCTCGCCAGATAATACATGGTGACACCGGAGCCTCGCCAGATAATACATGGTGAGACCGGAGCCAGATAGTACGTGGTGACCCCGGAGCCAGCCAATAATGGTGACACCGGAGCGCCAGATAATACATGGTGACACCGGAGCCAGATAATACATGGTGACCCCAGAGCCAGATAATACACGGTGAAACCGGAGCCAGATAATACATGGTGACACCGGAGCCAGCCAATAATACATGGTGACACGGAGCCAGAATAATACATGGTGACACGGAGCAGATAATACATGGTGACACCGGGAGCCAGATAATACATGGTACCCCGAGCCGCCAGATTTAAAACAAAGGTGAAACCGGAGCCAGATAATACATGGTGAAACCGGAGCCTCCCGATAATACATGGTGACACCGGAGCCTCGCCCCAAATTAATACATGGTGACACCGGAGCCAGATAATACATGGTGACACCGGAGCCAGATAATACATGGTGACACCGGAGCCAGATAATACATGGTGACACCGGAGCCTCGCCAGATAATACATGGGTACCGGGTCGCCAGATAATACATGGTGACACCGGAGCCTCGCCACATAATACATGGTGACACCGGAGCCAGATAATTCATGGTGACACCGGAGCCACAATAATACATGGTGACACCGGAGCCTCACCAGATAATACATGGTGACACCGGAGCCAGATAATACATGGTGACACCGGAGCCTCGCCAGATAATACATGGTGACACCGGAGCCTCACCAGATAATACATGGTGACACCGGAGCCTCGCCAGATAATACATGGTGACACCGGAGCCTCAGCTCAGATAAATCTGGTGACACCGGAGCCTCGCCAGATCATACATGGTGACACCGGAGCCTCGCCAGATAATATATGGTGACACCTGAGCCTCGCCAGATAATACATGGTGACACCGGAGCCTCGCCAGATAATACATGGTGACACCGGAGCCTCGCCAGATAATACATGGTGACACCGGAGCCAGATAATACATGGTGACACCGGAGCCAGATAATACATGGTGATACCGGAGCCAGATAATACATGGTGACACCGGAGCCAGATAATACATGGTGACACCGGAGCCAGATAATACATGGTGACACCGGAGCCTCACCAGATAATACATGGTGACACCGGAGCCTCGCCAGATAATACATGGTGACACCAGAACCAGATAATACATGGTGACACCGGAGCCTCGCCAGATAATGGTGACACCGGAGCCTCGCCAGATAATACATGGTGACACCGGAGCCAGATAATACATGGTGACCCCGGAGCCAGATAATACATGGTGACACCGGAACCAGATAAGACATGGTGACACCGGAGCCAGATAATACATGGTGACACCGGAGCCAGATAATACATGGTGACCCCAGAGCCAGATAATACACGGTGAAACCGGAGCCAGATAATACATGCTGAAACCGGAGCCAGATAATACATGGTGACACCGGAGCCTCGCCACATAATACATGGTGACACCGGAGCCAGACAATACATGGTGGACCACCGGAGTCAGATAATACATGGTTGACACCGGAGCCAGATAATACAAAGGTTGACACCGGAGCCTCGCCAGATAATACATGGCGATACCGGAGCCAGATAATACATGGTGACACCGGAGCCTCGCCACATAATACATGGTGACACCGGAGCCAGATAATTCATGGTGACACCGGAGCCAGATAAGACATGGTGACACCGAGTACCAATAATACATGGTGATACTGGAGCCCAGATAATACATGGTGATACCGGAAGCTCCCCGATAATACATGGTGACACCGGAGCCTCGCCAGATAATCATGGTGACACCGGAGCCTCGCCAGATAATACATGGTGACACCGGACTCGCCAGATAATACATGGTGACACCGAGCCTCCCAGATAATACATGGTGACACCGGAGCCTCGCCAGATAAACATGGTGACACCGGAGCTGCCCGATAATACATGGGGACACCGAGCCTCGCCAATAATACATGGTGAACCGGAACCAGATAAGACATGGTGACACCGGAGCCAGATAATACATGGTGACACCGGAGCCAGATAATACATGGTGACACCAGAGCCAGATAATACACGGTGAAACCGGAGCCAGATAATACATGGTGAAACCGGAGCCAGATAATACATGGTGACACCGGAGCCTCGCCACATAATACATGGTGACACCGGAGCCAGATAATACATGGTGACACCGGAGCCAGATAATACATGGTGACACCGGAGCCAGATAATACATGGTGACACCGGAGCCTCGCCAGATAATACATGGAGACACCTGAGCCAGATAATACATGCTGACACCGGAGCCTCGCCACATAATACCTGGTGCCACCGGAGCCAGATAAGTCATGGTGACACCGGAGCCAGATAATACATGGTGACACCGGAGCCTCACCAGATAATACATGGTGATACCGGAGCCTCGTCAGATAATACATGGTGACACCGGAGCCTCGCCAGATAATACATGGTGACACCGGAGCCTCGCCAGATAATACATGGTGACACCGGAGCCTCGCCAGATAATACATGGTGACACCGGAGCCTCGCCAGATAATACATGGTGACACGGACCGCCAGAAATACTGGTGACCGAGCCTCGCCAGTTAATACATGGTGACACCGGAGCCTCGCCAGATAATACATGGTGACATCGGAGCCTCGCCAGATAATACATGGTGACACCGGAGCCAGATAATACATGGTGACACCGGAGCCTCGCCAGATAATACATGGTGACACTGAGCCGATAACATGGTGACACCGGAGCCAGATAATACATGGTGACACCGGAGCCTCGTCAGATAATACATGGTGACACCGGAGCCTCGTCAGATAATACATGGTGACACCGGAGCCTCGTCAGATAATACATGGTGACACCTGAGCCTCGCCAGATAATACATGGTGACACCGGAGCCTCGCCAGATAATACATGGTGACACCGGAGCCAGATAATATATGGTGACACCGGAGCCTCGCCAGATAATATATGGTGACACCGGAGCCTCGCCAGATAATACATGGTGACACCGGAGCCTCACCAGATAATACATGGTGACACCGGAGCCTCACCAGATAATACATGGTGATACCGGAGCCACCAGATAATACATGGTGATACCGGAGCCTCACCAGATAATACATGGTGACACCGGAGCCTCACCAGATAATACATGGTGACACCGGAGCCTCACCAGATAATACATGGTGACACCGGAGCCAGATAATACATGGTTGACACCTGAGACAGATATTACATGGTGACCCCTGAGCCAGTTAATACATGGTGTCACCGTAGCCAGATAATACATGGTGACACCGGAGCCAGATAATACATGGTGACACCGGAGCCTCACCAGATAAACTATGCGGATTCTGGAGCCACACCAGCCAAACACACGGGCACACATGAGCGCTATTTGATCCCCAGAACCACTTCATATAAACTTTGAAAAAATGACGTAAGAAGGGGTTCTGAGAATTTGTCATGCACTTGTTGTTACGCTCATGTCGTGCTGCAGATGCTTGGCACAGACGGGGCCCGTCCGCCAGGAGCCAGTCCAGAGTTGAGACTCGCCCTGATTCCAGCCTTCTTAGCATGGGGCAGCCCCTGAAACGTTTTAAGAGAATTCCTACTTCTATTTCCGCCCTATAGGAGCTTGGTGCAGGGGACATGAGCATGTATCTAGCTATAGTTTGACACTCCCGCATTCAGGTGCAAAAATCAGTACCAGTGACCCCCTCCAGCCTGGTGTCCTGTTTGTGATAGTGTAACAGGCTGAAGTGGATGGACGCATTATACACTATGTAGCTATGACACCAATACGTAAATATGACCCCAAAATCTGCGTCCGCTGTGGATGTGCCACTGCTAGGGGCTGGATATTGGGCATGCCAGCTCTCAGTTATGCCCCATTTTAGCGGATCCAGTCCCAAGCCTGTAATATCGCGGTCTGTATGTCACAAACGTCCATTACCGTGACAGATTAGACGCCCGCTCTCCTGGCACGGCAAGAAGTGTACACTAGGATTTTGTTTCATCTGTTCCCCACTTTGGCTATGTCAGCATAGGGGAGACCAAACAAAAAGGAGGGTGCACATACCCTGACTGCGGCCGGCTGCTCTCTGATACGGTATACTACATGCTAGTGGGCACCAAAGGGACCTGAACACATATGCTACTCACTGACATCTGCCAACACTGAAAGGGGCAGCCCTATTGTCTGTTACTGCCCGGTCCATTATTCCACAGGGATGAGTGGTACCAGTGTTAGTCCTTGTCCCTATGGCAATGATTATGTCAGTCCATGTGTGTTGTTTACCATGTGCCCAAAGTACATTACCGGCCTCGCCATCCCACTAGATCTCATTCCTCATGCTTGTCTGGTTAGTGGTTGCAGTGATACAACAAAGCTATAATTACACCATTGCTAGAAGTACAGCTGCCTCTGTCATAGGAAGTGTGTGTAAATTTACATTACATTACCTCTTACTCAACACTGTACAACCAATATGATCTCCACTGCAGATCCCACATGAGGGATATTCACTCGGCTTTGCATGGCAAACCTATCTAGATTGGCTTCCATATAGAGGCATGATGTGATCGTTAGGGGGATTTTCCATTAAGGACTCTAAAAAAGCTGGGTAACAACCCCGGTGGGTGCTTTTATAGAAGGCACATTGATTGCAACCCATCTTTCTAAAAAATATGACCGCGCAACAGGGTCACCATACATCAGACACTCCTGCCCTTATTGGATATAGGTGCCTCCTTCAGGTACTAACATGAGATGCAAATAGGAAACAGGTGTATAGACAGCTTACCTGGGGTAATGAATTAGATGCGGGGGTGCATGGAGAAGCCAGTGGGTAACTGGCCAGGAAACCAATTGAATCATGAAAGTAGGATGTCCAGCACCAGCTAAAATGCCAATGTTTATTGAAGATCGGCAATCCAGCTGACGCGTTTTGTGCTAGAGTACCCTTATTCGTAGCAATATATATGCACACTACACTGGATACTTTAAAATGCTTGACAACCAGGTTATCAATTATTTTAAAGCATCTGGTGTAACGTGTGTATGTATGCAATGAGTAAGGGTACTCTAGCACGAAACGCGTCAGCTGGATTGCTGATGCCGCTCTACATGTTCGTTTTTTTTAATGGAATTTTAGCTGGTGCTGGGCATCCTCCTTTCATGATACTAATATGAGATGGCAGTGGGTTGGTGATGTAATTCACCAGTGCCTGTCCACCCACTCTACGTAGTAAATATAGCGTAAGGCTGGTTCCACGTGCTGTTTTTTTACCACGTATTTTGCATCTGTATTTGGATGCCAAAACCAGAAAGAGGGACGAGACTGATTTTTTGCACTGTAATAAGCGCTTGTTTGATAGGAGAACGATAAGCGTGCTTCTGTGAAGGGAACCCCAACACTTTTTCTTGCACTTTTATGCGCACTTTCTTCCTTTGATCTGTCTTTTGGTTCATTATTTGCTGCTTATTTTCACGTCTTTTTAGTACAGGGAACTTGAATGTACTTGATGCATCTTCTGCCGCGCTTGCACACTGGTAACAGTCCTGCACTCCTGTTGTTTGTGCAGCACGTAATGCAACAAACAGTGCGCAAACAGTGCTCTCATGTTCCCATTTAAGTCAATGGGACCGAAATTCACTTATTTTGCATGTCAAAAAAATGCTGTGTGGACCCGGCCTATACATTTCAATCCTGGTTTTGGCTTTCAAATACTGATGCAAAATAATCTAATAAAATAACATAAAATAATCCAATCTAAAACAGACGGCGTCAGAGATTCTGGTCTATAAATCTAACACTAGCAACAACAAACTCATGAGTCAAAAAAAAAAAAGTTTTGGCTCAACCTGGTTGGGAGTGATTCATGAACAATCATAACAAACATGTGCAGCAATGGAGAACATATCAGTGAGAATGCCCTGACACATGGCGACATCATTGACATGAGTTCATATACCTGCGGGTGGCCGCTATTGGACTACATCACCAATCATGTTAGCTTGTGTACTTGTTGCCTTCTATGTAGGTAGTGCATTGCCCCCTAGGTAAGTGGGGTTCCAGTGCTATTAAGGAGACAAGAACATTTACTCTGGATTCTGCTACATGTGACATTAAAGGGGTTGTCTCACTACATTGATTCATCTCACCTCAGTCCGGTTTTCGTGGTTTCACTTTGAATTCAGGGGCGTGTTTACTGGCTTCTACTAGGCTGCAGCAGAAGCCAGGTCTGTAGCTATAGCAACCAGTGCTGGCAGCCTATCAGGAGAGACTGAACAGGTCTGTAGCTATAGCAACCTGAGGAGCTGATGCAGCCCATACAAGAGGGGATAGCTAGGAATAGGTAGGACACTGTTAATGGACACATATTGCAAAGTGACTTGTTTTTGCAAGATATTTAACATAAAAAGCAGCAATCCTTCTAGTGAGACAACCCCTTTAAGCAATAATTAATGCAGAAGTTCTCCAGCATCCTTACTGCTGGGACCGCTCCTATCAATCACACTCTGAGAAGTAATGTAGGTCAGTAGACGGCAGCTCTGCACACCAGTCGCTTCTTTATGCTCGCTACAATAGAAATTACAGGAATCATGGTCATTAGATCAGCTGCTCTCCCCCGATGCCTCCCTCCTACTAGATTTATAGGTGGTAAGAGGATGATGATAAAAGCTATGTATAGACATCTGGACTATAACGGGGAGCAGGCGCATTTACCATAATATTTGGCTCCGTGCAATTTCACACATGCTCAACCTCTGCAGCATTCCCTCCCCCTCCTCCTAAATGTGATTTCTCAAAATGCCTGGAACTCTGTAACATACACGTCAGCTAATATCAGTGGCAAGACCAACTTCCCACAAGATATGGCGTTTTAAATTAAAGTGCTGCCTTGAAGTAAACCTGTCAGATGGTTTATGCTGCACTGACTGAGAGCAGGATGTGATAGAGGAGAGGAGCTGAGCTCTGTGATATATAGGGTTATATGATAATGGGAGAGGAGCTGAGCTCTGTGATATATAGGGTTATATGATAGAGAAGCTGAGCTCTGTGATATATAGGGTTATATGAATAGCGGAGAGGAGCTGAGCTCTGTGATATATAGGGTTATATGATAGAGGAGAGAAGCTGAGCTCTGTGATATATAGGATTATATGATAGAGAGGGAAGCTGAGCTCTGTGATATATAGGGTTATATGATAGAGGAGAGAAGCTGAGCTCTGTGATATATAGGATTATATAATAGAGGAGAGAAGCTGAGCTCTGTGATATATAGGGTTATATGATAGAGGAGAGAAGCTGAGCTCTGTGATATATAGGGTTATATAATAGAGGAGAGAAGCTGAGCTCTGTGATATATAGGGTTATATGATAGAGGAGAGAAGCTGAGCTCTGTGATATATAGGGTTATATGATAGGAGAAGCTGAGCTCTGTGATATATAGGGTTATATGATAGGAGAAGCTGAGCTCTGTGATATATAGGGTTATATGATAGAGGAGAGAAGCTGAGCTCTGTGATATATAGGGTTATATGATAGAGGAGAGAAGCTGAGCTCTGTGATATATAGGGTTATATGATAGAGAGAGAAGCTGAGCTCTGTGATATATAGGGTTATTTGATAGAGGAGAGAAGCTGAGCTCTGTGATATATAGGGTTATGTGATAGAGGAGAGAAGCTGAGCTCTGTGATATATAGGGTTATATGATAGAGGAGCTGAGCTGAGCTCTGTGATATATAGGGTTATATGATAGAGAAGCTGAGCTCTGTGATATATAGGGTTATATGATAGAGAAGCTGAGCTCTGTGATATATAGGGTTATATGATAGAGGAGAGACACTGAGCTCTGTGATATATAGAGTTATATGATAGAGGAGAGAAGCTGAGCTCTGTGATATATAGGGTTATATGATAGAGGAGAGAAGCTGAGCTCTGTGATATATAGGGTTATATGATAGAGAAGCTGAGCTCTGTGATATATAGGGTTATATGATAGAGGAGAGAAGCTGAGCTCTGTGATATATAGGGTGATGATAGAGGAGAGGAGCTGAGCTCTGTGATATATAGGGTTATATGATAGAGAAGCTGAGCTCTGTGATATATAGGGTTATATGATAGAGGGAGAGGAGCTGAGCTCTGTGATATATACTGTAGTGTTATATGATAGAGAAGCTGAGCTCTGTGATATATAGGGTTATATAATAAAGGAGAGAAGCTGAGCTCTGTGATATATAGGGTTATATGATAGAGGAGAGGAGCTGAGCTCTGTGATATATAGGGTTATATGATAGAATGATAGAAGCTGAGCTCTGTGATATATAGGGTTATATGATAGAATGATAGAAGCTGAGCTCTGTGATATATAGGGTTGTATGATAGAGAGAGGAGCTGAGCTCTGTGATATATCAGTTTATATGCTGTTGTGAGCAGGAGTTATCCGTATAAATAAGCAGAGGGAAATAACTGAAGGACTCCTTAAGAGAATGGGAGTCCTGCTTATTCACCAAATACAGAGATTGACAGTTTCTCTGCTGATATCAGTTTATGATAAAGAGAGAGCTGAACTCTGTATTCACGGGTATGTGTGGGGGTAAATAGACTTTCATTTTCTGTTTGTATTTTAGGCTTTGATTAGAGGAGAGGAGCTGAGCTCTGATATATAGGGTTATATGATAGAGGAGAGGAGCTGAGCTCTGTGATATATAGGGTTATTTGATAAAGGAGAGAAGCTGAGCTCTGTGATATATAGGGTTGTATAAGAGAGAAGCTGAGCTCTGTGATATATCAGTTTATAGCTTTGTGAGCAGGATTTCTCCGTAAAAAGCAGAGGAACTACTGACAGGACTCCTTAAGACGCAGTGGGAGTCCTGCTTACTTCACCAACATACAGAGATTGACAGTTTTCGCTGTATCAGTTTGTGTAGAGAGCGAACTGTCATTCACAGTATGTGTGTGGGGTAAATAGGACTTTCATTTTCTGTTTTGGTATTTTCTCTGCTTTTTATTCAGATGTCTCACATCAAATAATATAAACCTCTCCTATCATATCCAGGGCATAACTAGAACTCATAGGATCCCATAACAAAATAAGATGAGCTCGAGCTATCTAATGACTAGAAACTGGAACAGCAGCATAAGCAGCAATAATTCAAGGCAGGAGCGCACACGGCAGTGCCAGATATCAAAAAGCCAACAACTTTGTTATTCCCTATAAAAAGGTACAATGTTCTTGCACCTGAGTGGGTCCCCTTAAAGGGGTTGTCTCACTACATTGATTCATCTCACCTCAGTCCTGTTTTCTTGGTTTCAGTTTAAATTCAGGGACGTGTTTAGTGGCTTCCACCAGGCTGCAGTAGAAGCCAGGTCTGTAGCTATAGCAACCAGTGCTGACAGCCTAGACCACATATCTCAAACTTCAGGCCCACATGCTGCTACATCATTTTATGTGGCCCACAGTAAGCAGGGACGGGCAAGGTCCAAACTCAGAAGGTCTGGCTCTCGACTTTCCTCGGAGGACACAGCCAATGCGGATGTTGTAGTGCCAGCACAGAAAGCAGGGGCCATCTTGGATTCAGAGCTCTGGCCTTCCACCCAACTCTGTTCAGGAACTCAGAGGCAGTAAGGCAGCTCTAATATCCCTACCTGGGCACCCCAGCCACTCTCCGAGATATCAAGCTTGGTGATAAAGAGGTGGAAAGGGCTGGCTATTACACAACCTTAAAGGGGTTGTCTCACTACACTGATTCATCTTACCTCAGTCCTGTTTTCTCAGTTTCATTTTTTAATTTACTGGCTTCTACTGGCTGCAGTGAAGAGCTGCTGAGGACACCAGGTCTGTAGCTATAGCGACCAGTGCTGGCAGCCTATCAGGAGGGATTGAACAGGTCTGTAACTATAGCGACCTGAGGAGCTGATGCAGCCCATACAAGAGGAGATATCTAGGAATAGGTAGGACACTGTTAATGGACATATTTGCAAAGCGACTTGTTTTTACGAGATCTTTAACATAAAAAGCAATACTTGTAGTGAGACAACCCCTTTAACCTCCGGGCCCCACCGCAGCTGCGATGGCTTCCAGGTATGCAGCATTATTGGGTCCTGTAAGAAGTGGGTTTGGATCTAACAATATAAAGCATCCGTGTTCAATCTATTTCCTATTGACTTTAATGGGAAATCCACACTTTTTGCATCTGATCCTGAATCCTCTCGGATCTGTATCCAAAAGGGAAAAAAAAAAAACCTTGCTGTTTCGGAGCCTAAAATGTGATCCCTGCACAGTAATTCCATAGCTACTTGCTATTGTATAACCTGCGCCCTGTAAAAGGTAATGACCTTATGACGCTTATTATGATAAGGTGTCAGTGGATACAGAATTGTTCCAGAATTAGGAATGTCAGCTGTGTATCAGAAGTGTAAGGGGCGGCGGCGACGTGGATAATGACGGGTGAATGTGCAGGCTCTGGAGAAATGCTGTCTAGTATTTAACCGCAGTGTTTTGATTCACAGACACATGTGAGTCAAAGGAGTGAAAAAAAAACCTTCCCAGGGCAGCAGAGAAAGGAGAGTGACTAGGAGGAGTCACATGGCGGCTGCATGTGACACGCCGAGACACTAGCCGGCACACAGCACAGCCTGCTGCAAAGACATGTGCGCGGGGAGGCGGCACGAGGAGGGGACGGTGACTGCTCAAAGTCACTTTGCAGGAAGCAGATCGCTGTCACGTTGGGAGGGGCGGACGCCCAGAGCCATCAATTCACGACTTATACACAAGGGGTGGGATGGAAAGGTAACGGGAAGGCAGCGCAGGTTTACAAGCAGCTAAATCAAAAAATCTCATAAGAGTTAATACCGATCAGCAGCGAGACGTGACGTCGGACAATCAGCCCCGTGATAGAGCGGAATGAAACGCCATAAGCTGCTTGAGTAGCCTTCGAGTGTTCACCGGGTAGACAGAGATCAATGGCAGACCCGCTTTACTGATTTATATAGCGCCAACATATTCTGCAGCGCAGTACAGAGATTGTTATCAGGCCAGAGGCGTAATTTCAAGCTCCTGGGCCCCAATGCAGAAAGTAAAATTAGGCCAACCAGCTACCATGTGTTATGGATAATACTGGTGTCTCCCTATGTGGCAGGAGGGCTTTTGGGCTCCATTAGGGTATGTTCACACGGGGGAATTTCGGCACGCATTTCACGTTGTATTTGCGCTCTAATAAGAGCGAGATGCACGCTGAAATTACGGTGTTCTCCTCTCCCTGCTCGTACAATACCATCGTATTTTACGAGCGGAGAGATAAGTGACATGTCAATTACTTGCGTCGAATACGCGCCGCGAGTAATGACAGTCAATGGGGCCGGCGAGCTGCAGGCCCCCCCCCCCCGCGCGGCGGGAGCACACGCCGAGCAGCGCGACTCCCAAACACCCGGCGGAACTGTACGCCCCGCAATTACGCCAGGTGAACATAGCATTAGGCTGTAGGGCCCGGAAGCAACTGCTACCTCTGCACCCCTAAGGGTATGTTCACACGGCGTAATTACGATAATTCATATCTCTCATAGAGAACTATGCGTCGTCTCCCCTGGCGAACAATACGATTGTATCATACGCCGGGGGAGAGAAGTGACAATAGAGCACCGCAGGTAATAGAGGTGAATGGGGGTGAATGGGGCCACCCCCCCCCTCCCTGTGCTTTAGAAGTATGCGCTGTTCAGCGTGTACTTCTAAAGCACACGGCGTATTGCGGCACGCACAGTATGCGCCCCAATACGCCGTGTGAACATACCCTGATAGCTACACCGCTGTATCATACCCACCTGTCACAATCTAAATTCCAAATCAGTTTGCTTTTGGAATGTGGGAGGAAACCCCATGCAAACACAGGGAGAACATACACACTGCTTGCAAATGTTGTCCTTGTTGGGATTTGAACCCAGGACCACAGCGCTGCAAGGCAAAAGTGCTAACAAAGCTGCTACTGATGTAGGATCACCATCAGCTAAATCAGGGGTCTGCACAACGATTTTTCAGACCGGTCTGAAAAACATGGAACCTGTTCATTCTTCTGTCCGGTTTTCGGGGGAATATAAACATGTCTATGTGAAGGGGGAGGGCTTTTCTCCGCTAATCGCCATGTGCACGGCCTGAAAACAGTTCAAATACCGGTCGGATAAACCGACTGGTATTTGTCCTGTGCCATGGGGACATGCCCAAAGTGTGCTGTGTGTTTGGATGCGTTTTGGCTGCAGCACAAACGCACCCTAGAGTTTTAAATATGGCGTCTGTTGCATAAAACAGATCAAGAATTGACATGTCAATTCTTGGAACGGATCCGAAAGACGCATCAGAAAGATGCATGTAAAACACGCATCTGCAATCACTCGTCTGAGTGTTTTACATTGAAAGCGATGTACATCACACTGCACATTGTTAGATGCGTGTTTGAGTCCGAAACACAGATCCAAACAAGCATCTAAGAAACGGCGTGCGCACATAGCCCGGGAAACGGCGTGCGCACATAGCCCAAGTAACGGCCTGCGAAAATAGCCCGAGAATCGGCGTGCGCACATAGCCCGGGAAACGGCCCTGCGCACTTTACCCCAAAAACGGCCTGCGCACATAGCCCGGGAACGGCCTGCGCAAAATACCCCGGGAAACGGCCTGCGCACATAGCCCGGGAAACGGCCTGCGCACATAGCCCGGGAAACGGCCTGCGCACATAGCCCGTGAAACGGCCTGCGCACATAGCCCGGGAAACGGCCTGCGCACATAGCCCGGGAAACGGCCTGCGCACATAGCCCGGGAAACGGCCTGCGCACATAGCCCGGGAAACGGCCTGCGCACATAGCCCGGGAAACGGCCTGCGCACATAGCCCGGGAAACGGCCTGCGCACATAGCCCGGGAGAAACGGCTGCGCACTTTCCCCGGGAAACGGCCCGCGCCCATAGCCCGGGATACGGCCTGCGGACATAGCCCGGGAAACGGCGCGTAGAAAAAGGTGCCCTGCCCGCGTGCGCACATAGCCCGGAAACGGCCTGCGCACATAGCCCGGGAAACGGCCTGCGCACATAGCCCGGAAACGGCCTGCGCACATAGCCCAAGAAACGGCCTGCGCACATAGCCCGAGAAACGGCCTGCGCACATAGCCCAAGAAACGGCCTGCGCACATAGCCCAAAAGAACCGGCCTGCGCCCATAGCCCAAGAAAGGGCCCTGCGCACATAGCCCAAGAAACGGCCTGCGCACATAGCCCAAGAAACGGCCCTGCGCACATAGCCCAAGAAACGGCTGCGCACATAGCCCAAGAAACGGCCTGCAACATAGCCCAAGAAACGGGCCTGCGCACTTTAGCCCAAGAAACGGCCTGCGCACATAGCCCAAGAAACGGCCTGCGCACATAGCCCAAAAAAACGGCCTGCGCACAAAAGCCCAAGAAACGGCCTGGGGCACATAGCCAAAAAACGGCCTGCGCCCCATTACCCCAAGAAACGGCCTGCGCACATAGCCTAAGAAACGGCCAGCGCACATAGCCCAAGAACCGGCCTGCGCACATCGCACAAGAAACGGCCTTCGCACATATCCCAAGAACCGGCCTGCGCACATAGCCCAAGAAACGGCCTGCGCACATAGCCCAAGAAACGGCCTGCGCACATAGCCCAAAAAACGGCTGCGCAATAGCCCAAGAAACGGCCTGCGCAACATAGCCAAGAAACGGCTGCGCACATAGCCCAAGAAACGGCCGCGCAATAGCCCAAGAAACGGCCGGGCGCACATAGCCAAAAAAAGGGGCCTGCGCAATAGCCAAGAAACGGCCTGCGCACATAGCCAAGAAACGGCTGCGCACATAGCCAAGAAACGGCCTGCGCACATAGCCCAAGAAACGGCCTGCGCACATAGCCTAAGAAACGGCCTGCGCACATAGCCTAAGAAACGGCCTGCGCACATAGCCTAAGAAACGGCCTGCGCACATAGCCGAAGAAACGGCCTGCGCACATAGCCTAAGAAAGGAAAGCCTGCGCAAATAGCCCAAGAAACGGCCTCGGCACATAGCCAGAAACGGCCCTGGCGCACATAGCCCAAAAGGCCTCCAAAATACCAAAGAAACCCTGCGAACACAATCCAAAACCTCGTACATAAAGAAACTGGCGGGTGAGGGGACTGCCTTAGCACTGTTGTTTGGATAGTATAACGCTCCCGTAGTTTATGGCACAGTGCCAGCCGGGACCTGCAGCCACACAGTGTAGTGAGTGTAAATTTCACACACTGCCATTATAAAGTGCTGGCAGGTGCAGTTGGATCTATTACTGTATGTTGCTGTCTGCGTGCCAGCAGGTTCCCTCCCTGTTACTGTATTTCTCAGGATATTTCCACACATGCACTCACGTGTCCATATCCAGGCCAAATGTGAGGTCAGGGCCAAGGTGCAGCAACGGATAGCACATTGCCAATTACTAACCTGTAACACAATCCACCTGCGGGCGCTATTTGCTTCACTTCATGGAATCACAGGGGTTCTCAGGTATCATCAGATCTATTTAATATAATGAGCTCCGCCATCCTTTCTTTCCTAAGGCTGCTTTCACACAGCGCAGTTTTGGTGCAGATTTAACTGCGCTCCAATTAAACTACATTATAACCAGCAAACTTTTTTCACTTAACTAAACTGTTTGGAAAGTGGGGAATCAATTAGTGCGTTTGTATCCACAAGACTTCAAACACAGTCATTGATTACTTACCTGAAACACCTTTCTGAACAATTTAGACAACTGAAAGAGGCTTGCTGGTAATAAAGGCAGTTTAATTGGAGCGCAGTTAAAACTGCACCAGAACTGCACTGTGTGAAAGCAGCCTAATGTAGTGTCTGCTACTATTCAGCAATTAATCTCAGGCACCGCTGCTGCAGGAGGGAACAGTCTGTCTTGTAGAAGCTGTGCAGGATTTTCACATACAGCTTCTCTGTGCTGAATTATCATGTTAAGGACAAATGAATGAATGGAACGTCCCACGCTGCAGCTACTGCCTGTGGAGGCAATGACTACAAGACTGCTGGTAATATAACAGGTTACCCGTAAACAGGCTCGGACTGGCCCGCATGGTTGATATCAAGACTGTTCTTAGGGTGCTTTCACACGGTGCTTTTTTGACGCATTTTTGTGCAGGAAGGCACAGCAATTAATGCTGCACACTGCTGCACAGAAAACGCATCAAAAAGCATTCAAAAAAACACATAACAACCGCACTGTGTGAAAGCGCCCTGAGGGTATGTTCACATGGCTTATTTTGGAGCGCATTTCGCCGCGTATTTTGCTGCATATTGGTTTAATACGGGGGAAAAATGTCCCCCAAATTCGGTAATCCTGTCTTTAGAAAACTATGATTACGCCCCTTTTCCCCGCCGTACAATACGATCAAATTGTAGGCGGGGGATAATGACATGTCGGGTTTTTGATGTCTTTGGGCCGGGCGGGCTCCGCCCCCCAAAACCCGCCCGCAGGATACCTCTGTCAGGCACTCCGAAAACACCCGGTTTAAATTTTGGGGCCGTACTGTACGCCTGTGAACATATCCTTAGCTGCAACACAGAAAAGAAGCTGAGGGTGGAAGAAGGACCGGGACCAAGGGACAGTGGCTCTCCAGCTGTGGGGAGTAACTGGGCCACATTATGAAAACGTCTAGGTCTAAAACTCACTTTGTTGCCCAAGCAACCAATCAGAGCGCCCCTTTCATTTCAATGTGCTCTGGAAAAATAAGAGGGGCACCTGGTTGGTTGCTATGGGCAACAAAGTGAGTTTTAGAACTAGACAGTTTTATGCATGTGGCCCTAAGTCCTTATACAGTCACTGCTCAAAGTTCATCTGTTATTGAGTGAATATTAAGTGGGTAAAGGATGGCTCTGACTGGCCCATAGGGGAGCAGAGAAAACCCCTGGTCCATGAGCATGGTGGGCCCCTGAGAATAGCAGGCCTCGGGCTGCTTTTCAGGGAGAAAGACGGGGAAATAGAGGAAGAAAGCAAAAGGCATGTGCAGTAGCTGTAGAATCACTCCACTGGTGAGTCCCAAGAATCAACTCCTTTGGTGAGTCCAAGAATCATCTACCCTGGTGGGCCTCAAGAATCACTCCACTGGTGAGTCCCAAGAATCAACTCCACTGGTGGGCCCCAAGAATCAACTCACTGGTGGACCCAAGAATCAAACTCCACTGTGGACCCATGAATCAATCCATGGTGAGTCCCAACGAAATCATTCTCCACTGGAGAGAGTCCCAAGAATCATCTCCATGGTGGGCCCAAGAATCAATGCACTGGTGGGCCCCAAGAATAACTACAGCTTGGTGGGACCCAAGAATCAACTCCACTGGTGGGCCCAAGGAATCAATTCCACTGGTGGGTCCCAAGAGTGAGTAACTCCCACTGGTGGGCCCCAAGAAATCATCTCCCTGGTGGGCCCAAGATCAATCCTGGTGGGCCCAAGAAATCAACTCCACGGTGAGTCCCAAGGAATCAACTCATGGGGGGCCCTAAGAATCCCAACTCCACTGGTGTGCCCAAGAATCAACTCCACTGGTAGCTCATCAGAATAACTTACTGGTGGGCCCCAATGAATTAAGCCACTGCTGGGCCCCAAGTTCAAATACTCACTGTGGTGTGTCCCAAGATCAACATCACAATCTGGTGGTCCCCAAGAAATCAACTCCTTGTGAGACCCAAGAATCAAACTCCACTGGTGGCTCCCATAGATGAACTCTACTGTGGGCCCCAAGAATCAACTCCACTGCTGGGCTCCAAGAATCAACCCCCACTGCTGGGCTCCATGAATCATCCCCCCACTGCGTGGGCTCCAAGGAATCAACCCACTGCGGCTCCAAGAATCAACACATGCTGGGCTCCAAGAATCAACCCCACGCTGCGCATTACCAAGAATCAAACTCCACTGCTGGGCCCAAGAATTCAACTCATTGGTGGCCCAAGAATCAACTCCATTGGTGACCCCAAGAATCAACTCCATTGGTGGCCCCAAGAATCAACTCCATTGGTGGCCCCAAGAATCAACTTCACTGGTAGGCCCTAAGAATCAATTCCACTGGTGGGTCCCAAGAATCAACTTCACTGCTGGGTCTCAAGAATAAAGTCCACTGGTAGGCCCCAAGAATTAACTGCACTGCTGGGCCCCAAGAATTATCCTCAACTCCAGTGGTGAGCCCCAAAATTCAACTCCACTGACGAGCCCCAAAAATTAACTTCAATGGTAGGCTCCAGATATCCCTAATACGACACTGCCTGTAAAATTGTTCAGCCGTTGGGCACCACATATGGGAGAGGTTTTTTCCTCAAGCAGTAGCTATGGCATGGGCGTGTCCATCATGAAACGGATCCAGTTCCACCTCAGAGACAAAGGCTCTGAACAGAATCCCATTGCAAATGTGAACCCAGCCCTATAGGAGCATTCTCACCACCAGGATTAGTTTAAAACACGTAGAGAAGGGTAAATAAAGACTATTAACAAGTACATTGCTGTTCTTATTTTGGGTCATTCCAGTGTTAGGCTGGGTTCACATGGCTTATTTGCGGGACGTAATTACGCCCCGCAATTACGCCGTGTGGGACGGGGGCGTGAGCTGGGGCGTGATAGACCTTGCCAGGCCCAATAGACTTAACATTACTATACTCGCCGTAGAAAAATGAATATTGTCACTTTTCTCCCCGCGGTGGAGTCGCGTGCCAGAGAGAGGTAGACGAAATCCATAGTTCTCTATGGAGCTGTGCATTACCGTAATGACTGGGACGTATTCAGCCGTAATTCGCGCAGTACAGCGCTAATTACGGACTGAAATTACGTCCCATTTTAAGCCGTGTGAACATAGCCTTAGAGCAGTTCTTATGTCCTGCTTCTTAACAGAAGGTTTCCAACCACCTCTAGCAGTCATGGCTGGGATGGTAACATCACTCCCGCATTGTCATCTCAGCAGCCAATCGCCTTGTAATCTTTCTAAGGGTATGTTCAGATGTTGTAATTGTGGGCTGTACTTCGTAGCATAATTGCGCTACAATACACCCGAAGTACGGCCCACAATTAAGGTAAAATCAAAGCTCTAATTAAGTGCTATGATTTTACAGCATATTCCCCGATGCATACTGCTCACCGGGAGAAAGAAGTGACATGACATGCTTACGCGCCGCTATATGCCTGCTGTTTGCTGTATGCGCGTATTTCTAAAGCAGCAGGTGTGTAGTAGTCTGCACAGTACGCGCTGCTATACATCTGCAATAAACCGTGTGAATCCACCCTTACTGAAAACATTAACCCTTTAGAGCTCTGTAGCCTTCTGCCGCTCTGTTACAAGCCCTCCATCACCAATGTCCCTCCAATAGGCTCAGCTAGGAATAGGAGAGCTGAAATGTCAGTCACTGCTGTAGAACTGCCCATAGCCTGAACAGGAAGTGGGAGCCAGAAGCTGACTGTCAAGAGAGGGTTCTGTGAAACAGCCTGATGGGGAAACGCCTTTAAGATGTAGAAATTATTTTACATGGACCATATATGTTAAAATCTGTCGGATAATTTTAGGGCTTCTGTGTTTTTTCCACACCACAGCCTGACTCATCCACTATGCCTTTTATCAGCAGTGAAAAAAAACTTGCTATCAAACAGTATCACAATAAAGTTTTTAATAGAACCAATTCTAGGTGCATTAACAGCAATCAAGCCGTGCAGTTGTGGTATGGCAACTTGAAAAGGCACTGGGTAGTTCGTATTTATATACAGTTACATTTATTTAGAAATTGAAAACTATAAGGGTATGTTCACACGGCTTATTTTGAGGTGTAATGCGGGCGTATTACGCTGTGTATTGCGCTATTATCGCGGGACATGCTGTCACGAAAGTACGGTATTCCTTAACTCTCATAGGAAACTTGTTGATTATGCCTGTCCCCTGCGGTTACAAGTTTTGATGGAATATGATAGAGTAAGGACATGTCAATTATTGTCGCAACGATTATGTGCCGCGAGCAATGTGTGTCAATGGGGCCGGCGGGCTGTGGCCCATGTGCTGGGGGAGTCGCAGCTGTTAAAGCCGCGACTCCCATAACACCGGCGTATTGCGGAGCGTTCGGGTCTATATGTGCGGGAGTGGACACTACGTCGCCCAAATAAGTGTGTGATGTGATGCATAGCCCTGGCATTCGCGTCGTTATTTTTCTCTGCTCCCTCTAATCCTCAATCAACCCCAACTAACACCACATAAAACCCTACCCACCGCCATTCCCGTGTCGCCCCCTAGTCGAGGGCGTGGGTGAGACATGCTTTGTTATTTTAGTTGTTGTTATACTGATTTTGTAGATTATTACTACAAATTATATTGCATATCATAGTAGTCCATACGTAATAGAGAAATGTATGCGTTAGATCTCTTATCTTTCATAATATAATTAAAGAAACATTAAAATCTACCGACACCATGTAAATATAACATTAATACGCGAAAAATAAAGAAATTCTTTTAATATTAATAAATACAAAAAATTATTTCTTAGCGGCCGCAATTACGCCGTGTGAATGTACCCTAAAACGTTACACTTTGGTTACTTGCGCTTTGTTGCCGAAAAGTCCAACCATGTAATCCATCATCATGCATCCACATTAGCATGGCGTCTCCACCTGGAGCAAATGAGCCGACAGGCGGGCAACGAGCACAGACGCGCGCAACATTTCAGGAGAATCCCTCCCCCCTTTCTCAAGCACGTACCACTAACCTTCAACCCGATATTTATACAAGCATCATTCAGTCATTTATCTCTATAAAAACATCTACAAAAATACTTTAAGGGTGCTTTCACACGGTGCGGTTTTGGTGCGGTTTTTTGGATGCGTGATTTTTGGGCTACAATGTTATAGCATTACTTGTGTGCCTTCCTGCACAAACAAAAATGGAGCACTAAAAAATAAGACAGCATTCTGAAAACGCGCACCGTCGTGGCGGAAGCGGCCTCAAGACCTTAAATTCATTCTTATCAGTGGGGCTAAAGTGTGCAGTGATTCATAAATGCAAGAGGCATGTCTCAAATGTTAACTTGAAACTCCCTCTTCTCAAGACACACACCGTAGTCTGAAAATGTTTTGGTTTAAAGGGGTTTTGCCACAAGTAAAATTGACGTGAGAAGCTTGCAAAATAAATACTAAACATTTTCACCTTTCATCTTTATTAAATATTTCTGCACTCCATTTGTGTTTTTAAGGCTGATCCTTAGTGTCCATTGTTTACATGCTTCGTCGCACTAGGGATACGACCAAGTTGAGGTAAGAGAGTCCTCAGTTCTGTCAACATGCTAGACATCATTCTCTCAGGCAGCTACTGATGTACGCAACCGGGGTGCTGTCAATTCTACTCCCGTCCTCGGTGCTCCTTAGTTAATTAGAGATCAAACAGTGCAGAGAATAAAAAAGAAACCTCAAGTATGTGTCTGTTATGTGCGTCGAACTTGTAAGTAGCTATCATTTGTAGTCAGAGGTAAAGTCTTTGTGCCTCCAGGACAAGGTTCCTCGGTTCAACTTCCTGCAGAAACCAAACACCTGTGGATTTTATTTCTCTTTATCAATGACAGACTCATGAGGTGTATATTTTTTTTATTTATTGCGCACTCACTCGCGCTTGACTATAATTACTGTAATGGGAGTACAAGAGGACGGAGTAGATTGACTAGCACCGGGGTTTGAACACTCATTAGCTGCCTGAAATGGAGAGAGTATGTCTGAGGCTGTAGCGACAGTGTATCTGAGGAGCTCTTCAGGCACCTGGTCGTATCACCTGGGAGACGAGCTGTAAAATCAATGGATCACCTAAAGGAGCAGCTAAAACTCAAAATCGGTCTAGAATTTTTAATAATGATGAATGGTGAAAATGTTTATTATTTAATTTACAAACTTCCCACGTCAATTTTACTTCGTGGCAAAAGCCCTTTAAGAAAACAATGGGTTGTGTTATCGCTACTGATAAGAGTCCTAGTGATTACAGAGGCAATGAGTTTGCAAATCTCTATGGCATCGCCTAGATTGTTTCTGTGGTGAAACTTTGTTTCGGAAAAGGTTACATTAAGGTGATAACTTAACATGAAGGAACTGAAGTTAATTGACAAGCTAAACACATAGGATACAACATCATATGAAAGGAAAGTTATTTGAAATTGACACATACTAGAAGCAACTTACCGGCTACAGGAAATCCATTGGATCTGTCCTTGGGGATAACAATCTGATGCACATCACGTCTTCAACAATTAACTGCAAACAAATCAATCATTCATTCAATCAATCATTCAATCAGTGAATTAATCATCCAATAAAATAAAGACAGTACAGTGCTAATTGTTATCCTGGCGATCAGATACCAGTGCCCATACACATGCTGGATTTCACAGGACGGCATGTAGCTATAACGCAAAGTGCCATGATTTTGCATTGCGTTCTTCGGTTGCAGGTCAAGTCAAGGCGCATTGAAACCATGTTCTGCTCCTTACTTGAAAAGTGCGTAGCAAAACTGCAGCAATTTTCAGTAATACTTTGCAAAATCCTAGGGCTTGAATAATAAAACGCTACATTTACAGGTACCATAAGTGTGCCCAGGAGCCATAGATTACATATCAGTATCCGGTGTCAATCAGCTGCCTCTAAGGCCAGCAGGATATTGGTGTGTATTAAAAGAGGCCTGGACTCCTGGGACAAGGATGTAATATCACCGCTGTATAAAGCATTGGTGGTGGCAAAGTTAGAGAAAGTGCAAAGACGAGCAACCAAACTAATAAGGGGAATAGAAAATCTTATAAGGAAAGGTTAAGGTAATTAAACCTCTTTAGTCTTGAGAAATGGCTACGGAGAGACATGATTAATAGTATATTAACGGTCCCTACAAAAAGCATGGGGAAAAGCTATGTCATGTAAAACCCCTTCAAAAGACAAAGGGGTGCACCCTACATTTGGAGAAAATATAAGACTTGATATCCAGAGTAGAAAAACCTTCTTTACCATGCGAACTATAAATCTGTGGAATTGCCACCTCAGGAGCTGGTCACAGCAGGAACAGCTGAGGGCTTCAAGAAAGGCTTAGATAACCACTTACTACTATTAAGTAGCCATATAAAGTGTCTACAACCCGTCTGATGGCAATTTTGGGATCAGGAGTAAAATATTCCTTTAGGCAAGATTTGTTCTTGTCTCATGGATTCCAAAGTCTTCATCAGTAGAGGAAACATAGCTTAAAAACTCCCTATCCCCTTCCCTTCATCCACATCTTTCCCCACCTTTGATTAAACTTGATGGATATGTGTCTTTTTTTTCAACCGTACTCACTATGTAATCACCGCTTGTACAAGTCAAAGATGTTGAAATTATTTGTTTCATCTGAACAAGCCACACAGCCAAAAAATACAGTGTTTGGCTATACAGCACATTGTTGGTACTTTTAGCCACATGATTTTGCAGTGATTTTTATGCAGCAGCATGGTACTGCTATGTTAAGTGTATTCTTATACCATCCACAACACTTACTGAATGTGTATAATGCTCAAGTCACATCTGCGTCTGAGGTTCTGTTTAGAGCCTCCATTGCAGAGGCTGTACCAGACCCATTACATGACAGACACCAATGGTGCACAAAAAAACCCATTGACTACAATGACAACCTCTGGATTTTGTTATAGTGTCCATCATTTTAACAGAAAAAAAATCTTTTTTTGACAGAATTTGCGACACAGGTTTTAGCCCCTTAACCCGAACGCCTGAAAAGTAGTTAATGACCAAAACATTTTTTTAGTTTTTGCCTCCTTGCGTTTCAAGTTGTAACTTTTTTATTTTTCAATGATGCAGTTGGATGAGGCCTCGTTTTATTCGAGACAAGTTGTAATTTTTGGGGGAATAGTTTAAGTTCACTTATAAATAAGTGCAGTATTTTAGTTTATTTTTTATATTTTGTATTTTTTTCTTACACCATTCACATTTCACACCTAATAACTTGTTAGATTAATTCTACAGGTTATTACGGTCATGTGGATACCTAATATCTGTATGTTTTTTAGTGTGTGTATTGTATGCACAATTATTTTTTTATTAAATTTATATTTTATTATTTATTTTTAATTTTTTTTACACTTTGTTTTTTTTCCTTTTTTTTAAATATCATAAAGGGAGAACTGTTACTTTTTTTTTTTTTTTACACTTAGTAATGTATTAGCATATTCATATATGCTAATACATTATAATCTGTGGCAGTCTGACACAAGCAGTGTTCGGGACGCCACACAGTCTGCCCTGATCATGGTGTTACACAGACAGCCCTGGGGGCTACCTGGTTCCAAGGGCTGACTGTTCAGCCGTTCCCTGGGCTCTGTCAGGCTACCGGGTGTCCCAATCACCCAACAGAGCAGGGAAACCCTTTGATTGCACTGCGGTGATGAACTGCGGCAATCAAGGGGTTAAAGCACCGGGGAGAGGAGGTTTCCCCCACTCCCCAGTGCTTGCAGGAGCTGCGCTGGTAACGGGGCTGTGTAGTACAGCCCCGATCTCAGCGCGCTGCCGCCGCCGGGAGCCGGCAGCAGCGAAGCCAAAAGACGATGGGCGGTCATTAAGGAGGTAAACAAAACTTTCAACTCAGATGTGATTCAGGCCTGATAAATATCACAAAGAAAAGAAAACATGTCCTTCCAGTGTAAGGTTCACATCTACGTCGGCGGTTCAGTTTGGAATCGCGTATTCTGTCAAAAAAATTATGGAAAAAAATAGCATATAGCACTAATTTTTTCATTGAAATGATGGAAAACTGACGGACCCTATTGTAGTCAGTGGAGTCCGTCAAGCACTGATCATATCCATCGTGTTATGGATCAGGCGCCATCTCTGCAACAGAGGTTCCGAACGGAAGATGTGAAACAGGCCTTATAACACTGAACAAGTTATACTATCAAAGCAGTATTGAGTCTTGTTTGCTGTCATGAGGATCTGGCATCACCTCTGCAATGAAGGCTCTGAATAGAATTGCCTCTAATTTCAAATACTTTTGGTCTATTGGTGTGTGGTAGATAGGGGGTGTTAAAGGGGTAGTCCCATTTCAGCAAATTCTTTTCGCTGGCCCCTCTTTGCTAAGTGCAGTCCGGCTCTGCTGTCGCCGACTTCCTCCGTCACTTCTATGGGAGTTCTGAGTATAACCGATGTGTGCGCTCAGCTATACTCGGAACTTCCATAGAAATGAATGAGGAGGACAGTGCTATCGCCGCCCTCCTTATTCACATGCAGGGCCGGACCGCGCTTAGCAAAGAGGGGCCAGTGAAGAGGATTTGCCGAAATGGAACTACCCCTTTAAAGCCATTTATATGCTATAATGTAATTGGATTAAATCAAATATACTTTTTACACCCTCACCTGAATTGGCGAGGTGTAGATAATGGCAGTCTAAGGCTAGGTTCACATGGCTTAACTGCGGGACGTAATTACGTCCCGCAATTACGTCGTGTGGCCGGGGGCGGGGCGAGAGCTGGGGAGGGAGCGGGGGGGCGGCCCATCGCCGGCCCATAGAGACAATCACTGCTAGCAGCGTGTATACAGATTCGCCGGCCGGGGAGAGGAGACGTAATCCACAGTTCTCATAGAGAACTATGGATTACCGTAATGACTGGGCCGTTTTCAGCCCGTAATTTGCGCACTTCCGCCCGTAATTACGGACTGAAATACGACCCATTTTAAGCCGTGTGAACATGGCCTAAGTGTGATTGGACACAAGATAGTCTAGTTATATAAGGTAGTCAGCCAATTAACCCTATGGTGTATATATAGTACCAGCTTTATTACTTTAATTAATGGCTCTGTGCTTATTAGCTTGTGGCTGTTTATCCTGCTTGGCTCACTTGCCTATATCTACCTTTATACTAACATATATATTAACTACTCTGACTATATAATCCGTCTGGCCCTTTTGAATTTGAGGTCACCAGACCCGTATATTCTTTATTACCTTCAATACATATACATGCATGAGATACCGTGTTTTTAATCTTTTGTTACGTATCCATTTTAGGACTTAGTTCTGTTACTTTTAATTATTATCCTAATAAAGAATCATCGTTTTAAATTGTGCAAAGGAAGCAGAGATTATTATTGCCCTTGGCAATTATTTGATAGTATTGTTAATTTTCCATACCTTTCAAACAGGATCCGATTGTTTTTGAGTATGTACCTCTGCAATAAAGGCTACGAGTGGAACATTTGACATAGATGTGAACTTAGACTCATGCATGCACTGGGTTTAAAACTATCCCTATAGCCAAAATAGGACACCTAGAAAGTTGAATGGGGCTCTTCTATACCTCTGACAGAAGAGAATCACGGAAGGCTTTAGGGTGCTTTCACACAGCGCAGTTTTGGTGCAGTTTCCACTGTTCTCCAATTAAACTGCCTTTATTACCAGCAAGCTTCTTTCAGTTGTCTAAATTGTTCAGAAAGGTGTTTCAAGTAAGTAATCAAGTACTATGTTTGAAGTCTGGTGGATACAAACACACTAATTGATTACTAACTTTCCAACCAGTTTAGACAAGTGATAAGAGTAAAAAGGCAGTTTAATTGGAGCGCAGTTAAAACTGCACCAAAACTGCGTTGTGTGAAAGCTCCCTTAGGATTTGGTATTACAGAGGTATTCTTAGTAGCATTGATTGTGGGGGAGAATATCTCCAAATATGCATCCAATGGAGCAGCAGCAAATGCAGCTCCAGTACTATGGGAATGCTATTTGGCCTCCACCATGTGCCTAATGCCTTATATAGCATATCACTCAGTAAACAGCATTTGGCTATAATCTTTCTTTCATTCTAGGGCCATATCCCCACAGCACAGTTTCGGTTTTGAAAACGGCTGAAAAACTTTCAGGGTGCTTTCACACAGTGCGTTTTTGATGTGTTTTTCAATGCATTTTTTTGTGCAGGAAGGTACAACAATTAATGCTGTACATTACTGCACACCAATCGCGGCAAAAATCGCGGTAAATTGGCGGTAAAATCGCGGTAATTACCGCGATTTTTGTGCAGCAATGTACAGCATTAATTGCTGTACCTTCCTGCACAGAAAATGCATTGAAAAACGCATCAAAAACGTACCAAAAACGCACCGTGTGAAAGCACCCTTACATAGACCTTAATGGAAAATCCGTACAGCAGTCCCCACTGCACAGATTTTCCACCCGGCAGTTTTTCAGACCGCTGGCAGTCTGAAAAACATAGAACATGCTCATTCTTCCGTCCGGTTTTCGGATGGAATATGAACATGCCTATGTGAAGGGGGAGGCTTTTTCTCCACAAACCGTGGAGAAAAGCAGTCTCCCGGTGGCCGCGTGCACGGCCCGAAAATGGGACATATACCAGTCGGATAAACCGACCGGTATTTGTCCTGTGCCGTGTGAACGGCCCCTAACGGTTCTTTCACACATTGCGTATTTTAGAGCGTTTTTTTTTTTTTTTTCAGAAATGCACATCAATTAATGCTTGAATTTCTGCATAAAAAGCATCAAAAACGCTCTAAAAGACGCACCGTGTGAAAGCACCTAACTACATAAATGGCTAAAAACATGTTGACGTTAATTCCAGTTAGTGGGTTTGGCCATTTTTAGCTACACCCAACAGGTGTGTAAACCAGGTTTACAGTCATGCAATCCCTGTAAAAAAAAAAATAACATGGGATGTGCTGAAGAGCCTGGAGGCAGCCACAGGGCGCCACCTGTTCAGCAGGTCACTGTGTTGCTATAAGTGCTGCTGTTCCAAGATCTTCCAGTATCACAATAACACCACCACCACTTCTTAAAGCTGCTAGTCCGCAAATGGACAAGGGACAGGACGTCAGAGTGCTGAAGTGTAATGCATAAAAACCATCTGTCCTCAGCCGTAACACTCACTCCATCTCTTGCACAAGAACTCTTCATTGAAGTATCATGGATTAGATTCTACAGCTGTGCAGCTGCTCAAAATCCTCCCTTTGCTTATAGGGTTATGTCTACACAGCAATGTTAAAATGGCGTCCAAAATCTGAGGGCATTTTAACATCACTGGACCGCAGTTTTTAGGCACAGATTGGCTTCTGGATTTGCCGTTGAATGTACAGGAATCTGACAGCAATCCTGCAGAAGATCCAGCAGGTTTGAAAATCCGTCAAAATCCGGAAAAAATCCATGCTCTGTAGACTACAGCACAAATTTTTCATTGCGGTCTACACAGCGCTTGCTACAGTCAGACTTTCAGTGGATTTTAAATACTGAATCCATCATAAAGCCAATAAAAACTCGTGCGGCATAGATATAGCATAGCAGGCTGGAGTACTGTTAGCATGACACCTCTACTGAACCAAATGCGAAATCCGTATGTAATTCATTCATTCTGAAACCATAGGCATTCATATGCCAGAGTTGGTCATTTATATGCCAACAGATTTCAGTTTCCATTAGATTTTGGAACATGGACGTACATACAGTCACTATGGCATTAGGCCTACTTCACATCTGCACCGGAGGCTCAGTTCGGAGAAAAAAATGACAGAAAAATATAGTGCAGCACGCTGCACTATTTTTTACATTAAAACAATGGAGACCACAATGGAAATCTGACGGACGCCATTGTAGTCAAGTGAGTCTGTTGGGGCTCTGTTGGTGTCCATCATGAAATAGATTTAGCATCATCTCTGGTATGGGGCTCAAAATGTAACATGTGACGCAGATGTTACCCTAGCCTTAGAGATGCCAGGCAATAAGATTTAGCTCATAGCAGTAAGCAGTTGTAAAAACACTTTCTGAGGTCATGTCCACATCTGGGCCAGAGGCTAGAAAGGAGCCAGAGACTCAAAAATATATATTTTTTTGCTTTTTGTTTTTTTTCCTCCCTGCCTTCCAAGAGCGATAACTTTTTTATTTTTCCATACACATGAGGACCTTTCTTTTTTTGCCACGCACAATGTACTTTATAATGGTGTCATTGACCATACCATAGAACAGGGATCTGCAACGTCAGCTCTCCTAGAATTTGTTTTCGGTTTCCCAATATATTCCATGTCAGGGGTCTGCAACGTCGGTTCTCCAGCTGTTGGGAAACAACATCTCCCATCATGCCCACTGATATAGATTACATAAATGCATGATGGGAGTTGTAGCTTCCCAACAGCTGGAGAGCCGACGTTGCAGACCCCTGCCATAGAATAGATTGGGAAACCGAAAACAAATTCTAGGCTGGATACTTCTGGTCTTGCTTCACCGGACTTAGTTAGGCATAGGGTGTTGGGGATCTCGGTATAGAGGTTCCTGGTATTGCGTCTGTAGGGATTGTGTGCATGGAGGTCGTCCGACAGCCAGGTACAGTTTTTATTATGACAGGAACTGACTGTAATTAATATTGCATTGTTATGTGATTGTAAAGGATGTTTACTGTTCTGAATCTGGAGATGGCTTTGTGAGGTGGGCTGGGTTGTTTTTGGAGATAAAAGTTGAAATTTGGTCTTATAATGATATGTACCGTATTCTGTTTTGTGCTACTTTATATCTGACCAATAAAAAGTTTATGATTAGAAAAAAAACAAATTCTAAGTAGAGTGAAATATGAAAACATGTACATGTGCCATGTTTGCGGGGGGTTTGTTTTTGTGTTGTTCACTCTTCAGTATAAATGATGTTATCTGTATTCTACAGGTCGATATGATTCGGGTTACACCAAATGTGTAGGGTTTTTGCTCTGTTTTAGTACTATAAAAAATACAAACATTCTCTATTTCTTTAAAATTTGCGCTGCAGCGCCATTTTCTGTGACCAATAACTTTTTAGTTTTTTTAACCTATGAACCTGAGGGAGAGTACATTTTTTGCAGGCTGAAATGTAGCTTTCATTGGTTTCATTTTGGGATACCTGCGACTTTTTGATCACTTTTTATACCAGTTTTTAGGGGACCAAAAAACCTGCAATTTTAGAAAAAAAATTTTTAATGACGTTCAGCGTACGGGAAAAATGGTGTTAGATTTTATTAGTTTGGACTTTAACAGACGTGGCTCTACTTCTCTAATTCATTAAACTCTACAGTTGGTTCCAAACATTAAGCATTAGGGTATGTTCACAATCTCACGGCTTAATTGCGGGGCGTATGCCCCGCAATTACACCGGGTGTTCGGGAGCTCACGCTGATCGGCGCATACTCCGGTGACGCGGAGGGGGAGAGGGTCGGCAGCTCGCTGGCCCCATAGACATGCATTACTTGCATAACATGTCACTTATCTCCACGGGCGTATAATACGATCATATTGTACGCCCGGGGAGAGGAGGCGTAATCCATAGTTCTCTATGAGAGCTGTGGATTACCGTAATGATTGGGGCGCATTTCGCTCATATTAGAGTGCAGTATGCTGCGATATACGTGGCGAAATGCGTCCCAAAATAAGCCGTGTGAACATACCCTTACCCTTGCATCCAACAAACCCTGGCTTCAACTAATAGACCACCAGATCCTAAAGCTTAAAGGGGTTTTCCCATTTGAAACCTCCATGTCTAAGGCCAGCTCATAGCTCACTACGAGCCAACTTCACAAAACAGGGAGATGGTCAGCCCTGTGCAGTTCTCTCCATTCATCTCTATGGATGTTTCAAATATAATTTAGAAGTTCTGGCTGTAATCAGAGAAAGAACTGTGCAGACATGGTCACCTCCAGCGAGGTAGGCGTAGACTTCAAACTTGGAAGTAAAAATATGGTACAACCTCTTTGGTTTATTACACAGTTGTGTAATGCTACATGAAGAATTCTCATCAGAAATTGCTGCCAGAGGCCCTCTGTAATCTGCTGATTTTTATTCCCTATGCATTTCACTGCTCACCCTGTGGTTGAACCACTATTATGTCTACAATTAGACCTGATACGAGACAGAAATTTAATACTAACTTTTATCCTGTGTCCTTCAACTCTTTAGCTCAACCCAATCTACTGCTTGTCTGCAGGGGAAATTGTTCTGTCTGATTCTTGCTCATTAGGCTATGTTTAGTTAGGAGCTTTGTTGCAGATTTCATCAAAAAAGACCAAAATAAATGCCGCACTATTTTGTCTGGTAAAATGACAGACACCATGATGGTCAGTCGGATGTCGTTACCATTATTTTTAATTTTCCGATTCTGTCATGGAAAAAAGAACTGGAAATTACAACGTTGACCTGAACATAGCCTAAGAGGGCTGAAGAGATAAGTTATGGGTCCACCAACTGTCTCATGTCTATAGCATCTGGCTGGCCATCTATTGCAGACTGCACAACTTTGCAGGGTATGGGAGCTAAATTGCCCTGGACCGTCTGAAACTAGAAGGTACTGCCAATTTTGGGATGGGATTTCCAAAAGCCCGTCCCACTGCGAGTTTGTAGGCCACTAGATACCCTCTGGCAGGCTGTGTGTTGTCCAGACCTGATCTATGTCATCTTTCAGAGACAAAAGCACAGAAGAGTCAAGGATTTTAGTTCTGATCATCCAAATACAAGCAAAACCAGAACCAATGTCTGTAAGAAACAGAACTGCAAAATAATCCTCAGCTCAAAAAAACAAGAGATTTGTAAGGCCCCATTTACATGGAGTTTGTGCTCCCATTTGACATATTTGTCAGGATATGATGAAAATATTTATCCTGACAGATACCATAGTGGTTTTACAGGGCAACTGTATTCCCAGTTGGACTATGTTAGCCCTATTTACCGAAGGTATACAGTTTGTACATTGCACACAAAGGTGCGGTAGGTCACACTTTTGTGTCTGATACACAAAAGGACATCACTACTAGGCTACTAGGCTTGTATTGTTTGGGAGATCCGTATACCTATACAATAGGACTCTCTGACGCACCTTGGCTCCTATCTATATTGCAAGGGCCGTGAGTTATTTCTTGTGGATGCATCTTTTGTACGTGCTTTCTAGTACTTTTATTATAAGGACTACTATGTTAGCTTGTGGGTTGTGTTCTATCATTATTGTCAAAATTTGGGTTCCATTCCATACATTTTTTCCTTTTCCCTGATGAACCTCAACATCTGGGGGGAAACACGTCGGAAATTTTCTTAGTGAACTCTTAGACTCTGTTGTCACATTTATTTATTATCTTGACTGTATGACTGGCATATTTGACAACAGGTGTATCTATATGTACCTATTTGGATTAAGAAAATTTGTGTATGTGAAGTTAGGATATCTTTAGGGTTAACAATACTCTAGGTTCTGGATTTGGGGACGCCCTTATTGGGGCGACTACTCCAATTATTTATGGCTAGGTAGTTTAATATATAGGGATAGCTGCTAGGATTATAGATAAGGGAATATTTATGTATATTGTGTTTTTTTTTTAGAGTTATCTATATTAAAAGTTAAGTTTTATCTTGTCCTATGATTTATACACCTTGTTGTGGTTTTGCTGACTGATACACAAAGCATACACGTTCAGTTAATAGGGCAAAGATAGTCCAAATCGGAGCATATTTGCCCTATACAACTCTATGTCACGGCCCAGCCGGAGTATCTGTCAGAACAGTTTTTCATGGTATCCCGCCAAATACGATGAACGGGGAACATAAGCTCTATATGAATGGGGCCTAATAATTACCCTCCTCTGCTAAAAAAGACTGAATGAAACCATCAAACTCTGCTAACATTTGACTATATTTCTTTAGCCTTAGACCAGGTTTACACAGCATCTTTTTCACACACAAAATTCACTTTTGTTGCTATTATGCATCAAAACGTGTGCAAAAATTTTTATATTGAGGTTGTATTGACTTTAAGGGACACTACCATCAGGAATTTTCTTTTCACATATTGACTAGCAATATGCGACTATTATATAATTATTATTTTTTTTTTAAATTGGTTAAATTATTTTTTTTTTATATATGTAACTTTTTAACGTTCCCCTATGTACATTACGCTCTCAGACTTCCCTTCTGTGAGCTCTGATAGCTCAGCAGTGAGAGGATTGATCGACAGTCGTTCTTCCTGGCTGGCTATGGCCCGAGAAGTCAGTCAGTATTGCTACAGGTATGAACGAACATTCATCTTTGTATTGGATAAAAACAGCTTTATTCCAAACATTTAAAAAAGCTTAAATGGCAGTAATTCATTAGAATTCGTGCAGGCTATGCCAGAGTTCTTTAGAACTAATTCACCTGGTACCTCATATGGTGACTCCACAATTCAGCAATTCAGCCTAGGAGACCACGCCGGATCGAGTGTTCACATTAGACAGGATCCGTGATGATAGAGCCGTCAACGACTCCTCTCCTCTCAGAACACCGCTACGTCTCGCGACGTTTCGGGAGCAAGACACGCCCCCTTTGTCAAGCATCATGGCCTGAGAAGCACATGTATCGTCAGCAGCACCTCATAAGTGTGAAGAAACTTTTTTCAAACGCCAAAGCAGGTAATACTTTTTTCTTATCAAACAGTGCTAATTTATTTCATATAACAATTCGAACATTTGGGTTCCACGCCCGCCTGTCTGATCAGTCTCCACTATTGCGGAAGCAGAGGAAGATGCAACTGGAGAAGTACTTGTTCATTTGGACTTAAGGTCACCACCTACTATACTGGATTCATGCAAGTAGCATTATTATATGCACGTTTCATGTTCATATTCGAATTGTTATATGAAATAAATTAGCACTGTTTGATAAGAAAAAAGTATTACCTGCTTTGGCGTTAAAAAAAGGTATATATACAAGGAGCATGAGGAACTCCTGCCGCAGGTGTGTGTGGTGAATTGTAATATGCTGCAATAGCTACCAGTATTGCGTTTGAAAGTGTGAAGAAAACCCCTACCCAGTGTAGAAAAAGATTATCCCTATTTTCCTTTCATCTATTTTCTATCCCTGTGGAGAAAGCAATAGAGCAATCATGATGTCATTACCTACTATTTGTAATGAGACTATATAGAGATAAGCAGCAGCTGAAGTAAGATTAGTCTGGCCGGCCATTCAGAGGTTTAATCTCATATGTAGAGAAGGAGAATACGTAATTTTAATTGTATAGGACTGCTGAGATTCCCCCCAAAATTGCCCAAAAATCAAAAAAAAATATTTTTCCAGGAATAATGATTTTAAGAAAAATATTCCTCTGAAGGACGTGTCACTTTAAATAGGAATAAATTCACATGAGGCACTCAGCTGCACACTGCTTTCAATGTCACGCGTTGCACATAAAAAAATAAAAAAAATTAACTACATTGAAGTTTCCTGTACTGAGAAAACACATATAAATAAGAGACAAAAGAAATCAAATGAAGAAAGCTAGGGTAAAAATGAAAATAGAACATATGGGGCGACATGTATGTTCAGGGCTGCGCCAGTATTCTGGCGTCCTTTCAACCCAAAAACTGGCGCAGCCCTGTTCTCTAGATGTATGACCAGGCACACTCCAAAATTAGGCGCATTACGCGGTGCCCGCGACACTTTGTAATGCGCCCAAGATGGGGGCGTTCTGGGGGCGTCGCACCACAACTATACGATTCTACACATTTATGATGGTAGGATGCCAAAACTGGGCGCATTGCTGCTGGAACAGATAGACCAAGTTAAAAGTGGTTTACCTGAGCCTGAGTTGTCGTACTGGAACTAGAATGTGCCAAATCTATGACCCGCAGTAGAACAGGTCCATACATTCTGCCGCATTCTACACCGATTTAAAGCTATTTAGAACTGGCCTCTATGCGTCCAGATCATACATGTCGCCAATGGTATTACAAAATTGACATAAGGGTATGTTCACATGGGTAATTTTCGCGCATTTCGCCATGTATTTGCGCTCTAATACGGGCGAGATGCGTGTCGAAATTACGGTAATCCATAGTTCTCATAGAGGACTATGGATTACGCCTCGTTCCCCCCGCGCATACAATAGGATCGTATTGTACGCGCGGAGAGATAAGTGACATGTCAATTATTCGTGGCGAATACGCACCGTGAGTAATGAATGTTAATGCCACCCTCTCCCCCCCCCCCCCTGTGGGAGTACGCGTGTACTGTACGCACCGCAGTATATCGTGTGAACATTCCCTGAGTCTTCACCTTTTTTGGCCTTATATATCACAGAAACGTTGCACAACTTTTAACTTGTTTGTTCACAATTCTCCCTTTTCAAACCTTTTGATGGAAGTGTAAAAGAAAATGTAAAAAATAAAATACATATATTTGGGGTAAATCATCTACTCAATTTCCACTGATTTGAAAAGCCTTTTACTACAAAGTCCCTATGAAATTGTCCTTCCATCTGCAACATGGGCATGGAGAGAGGCCAATTTGGCAATCCAGTTGCCGATGCCTAAGTATTTATATTTAGAATATTTGTTATTGCTGCGTGTGTAACAACCTAACCTATAAATCTGTCACGTTATTTAACCCGCCTGATCGATGCCGTAAAAAAATAAATTGTGACTTTTTTCATCTTGCTGCACATAAAATGGAATAAAAAGCGATCAAAATGTCATATGAATCCCAAAGTGACACCAATGAAAACGTCAGTTTGCCCCGCGGAAAAATGAACGTTATGGATAACGGCTAACAGAAGAGAGTGATGCATAAATATTGTTTTACACAACGAGAGCTTTTATTTTTTAAACTGCTACAACAAAAAAGTATATAAATTGGTATCGCCCATCAGAGTTAAAATAACATGTTAAGTATACTGCATGGTGAGCACTGTAAAAACTACAAGGATTGTGTAATGGTATCTCTTTGTAAAGCCTACCAGGCCTATTGTTCCTTTCAGACTTCTCGTACATAATCTTTGTTTTTATGTCTTATGTTTTGAACCTTGTGTTGTATTTTATCAATAAAGCTTTTGAATAATAATAATAAAAAAAAAACTACAAGGATCGATGTATTTTCTTCATTTTGCTTACCAAAAAAGGATTAAAATGCAATCAGAAAATCATGTGTCCCCCAAATTGGTACCAATGTAAACCTCAACTCATCCTGCAAAAAACAAGCCCATACACCGCTCCGTACACAGAAAAGAGGAAACCCATGATGGGCCTCTGAGAATGGAAGAGCTTCTTTTCAGAAAGCAAGTCAGGGAAAGAGATGTAGAATGCAAGAGTTATGTGCAGTCATGTACAGCAGATGTAGGGTGGGCCCCAGGGACCGACTCCACTGGTGGGCCCCAGGGACCGACTCCACTGGTGGGCCCCAGGGACCGACTCCACTGGTGGGCCCCAGGGACCGACTCCACTGGTGGGCCCCAGGGACCGACTCCACTGGTGGGGCCCCGGGGCCCGACTCCACTGGTGGGCCCCAAGGTTTCGACCCCCCCACTGGGGGGCCCCAAGGACGACTCCACGGGTGGGCCCCAAGGATCGACTCCAAACTGGTGGGCCCCAAGGTTCGACTCATCCAATGGTTTTGGGCCCCAAGGTTTCGACTCCACTGTTGGGCCCCAAGGATCGACTCCACTGATGGGCCCTAAGAATCAACTCCACTGCTGGGTCTCGGGCACCCCTGTCTGACACTGCTAACCACTATATACTGGGAACACCCCACAGGACCTGCCATTTTGTCGATGCTCTGACCCAGTCAGGGCACCCATGACCAGGTCAAAAGATGTCCTTCCTTTGACACTTTTGGTGAAGACTATCCCTCATGTACCTGGAACACCCTAAAGAGCTGCCATATTGGTGACGCACTGACCCTATCGTCTAGCCATGACAGTTTGACCCTTATTATGACGGCTCAGATCCTTACACGTGGCCATTTTCCCTGCCACTAATAAATTAACTTCAAGAAGTGCCCCCAGAAATGCCCAGCAGGCGTCATTATCAACAGATGATGCCTGTAACTGCTGCAGCTCTCTGTGGCTGTGATGTTACGGCTGCTGGGTGCAGGCTGAGGGGCAGGGGGCGGCTGTCAGTGACGCAGGGGGCAGGCTGTCAGTGACGCAGGGGGCAGGCTGTCAGTGACGCAGGGGGCAGGCTGTCAGTGACGCAGGGGGGCAGGCTGTCAGTGACGCGGGGGGCGGGCTGTCAGAGACGCAGGGGCGGCTGTCAGTGTCGCAGGGCGGCTGTCAGTGTCGCAGGGGGCAGGCTGTCAGTGACGCAGGGGGCGCAGGCTGTAGTGTCGCGGGGGCTGTCCCGTGTCGCAGGGGGGCGGCTGTCAGTGTCGCAGGGGGGCGGCTGTCAGTGTCGCAGGGGGCGGCTGTCAGTGTCGCAGGGGGCGGCTGTCAGTGTCGCAGGGGGCGGCTGTCGTGTCGCGGGGGCGGCTGTCAGTGTCGAGGGGGCGGCTGTCAGTGTGAGGGGCGGTGTCAGTGTGCAGGGGGGGGCTTCGTGTCGCAGGGGGCGGCTGTCAGTGACGCAGGGGTCGGGCGGCTGTCAGTGACTCTGGGGCAGTACACTGCAAGCGGTGGGCTCGGGGGCAGTGCAGGCCGCGGGGTGGGGGTGCAGTGCAGGCAGTACAGAGCAGGCGGCAGGCTCGGGGTGTAGTGCAGGCAGTACAGAGCAGGCGGCGGGCTCGGGGTGCAGTGCAGGCAGTGTGGGGCAGGCGGCGGGCTCGGGGTGCAGGGCAGGCAGTGTGGGGCAGGCTCGGGGTGCAGTGCAGGCAGTGTGGGCTCGGGGTGCAGTGCAGGCAGTGTGGGCTCGGGGTGCAGTGCAGGCAGTGTGGGGTAGTACAGGGCAGGCAGTGAGCTCGGGGTGCAGTGCAGGCAGTGTGGGGTAGTACAGGGCAGGCAGTGTGGGGCAGGCTCGGGGTGCAGTGCAGGCAGTGTGGGGTAGTACAGGGCAGGGCAGGCAGTGTGGGGTAGTACAGGGCAGGCAGCGGGCTCGGGGTGCCGTGAAGGCAGTGTGGGGCAGGCTCGGGGTGCAGTGCAGGCAGTGTGGGGCAGGCTCGGGGTTTTCAGTGAGGAAATTGGGGGAGTACAGGGAGCAGTGAGCTGGGGTGGGGCAGGCAGTGTGGGGTAGTACAGGGCAGGCAGTGTGGGGCAGGCTCGGGGTGCAGTGCAGGCAGTGTGGGCTCGGGGTGCAGGGAAGGCAGTGTGGGGTAGGCGGCGGGCTCGGGGTGCAGTGCAGGCAGTGTGGGCTCGGGGTGCAGTGCAGGCAGTGTGGGGTAGTACAGGGCAGGCAGTGAGCTCGGGGTGCAGTGCAGGCAGTGTGGGGCAGGCGGGCTCGGGGTGCAGTGCAGGCAGTGTGGGGCAGGCTCGGGGTGCGGGGTGCAGTGCAGGCAGTGTGGGGTCGGGGTGCAGTGCAGGCAGTGTGGGGTCGTACAGTGCAAGCTCGGGGTGCAATGCAGGCAGTGTGGGGCAGGCTCGGGGTGCAGGGAGGGCAGTGTGGGGGAGTAAAAGGGGAGGAGTGAGTTGGGGGGGTGGTGGGCAGTGGGGGGTAGTGAAGGGGAGGCAGTGAGCTCGGGGGTGGTGCAGGCAGGGGTGGGGTAGTACAGTGCTGGCTCGGGGTGCAGTGCAGGCAGTGTGGGACAGGGTCGGGGGTGCAGTGCGGGCAGTGTGGGGTAGAACAGGGCAGGCAGTGAGCTCGGGGTGCAGTGCAGGCAGTGTGGGGTAGTACAGGGCAGGCAGTGAGCTCGGGGTGCAGTGCAGGCAGTGTGGGGTAGTACAGGGCAGGCAGTGAGCTAGGGGTGCAGTGCAGGCAGTGTGGGGTAGTACAGGGCAGGCAGTGAGCTCGGGGTGAGTGGGCATTTGGGTAGACAGGGAGGCAGTTGTTGGGCCATGGGAGGCGTGTGGGTAGTAAGGGCAGGCAGGGGGGGAGTGGGGTGCATTTTCAGGCATGTGGGGGAAAAAGGGGCAGGCGTGAGCTGGGGTGCAGTGCAGGCATTGGGGGTAGGGAAAGGGGGGCGTGTGGGGAGGGGTTGGGGTGCGTGAGGCGGGGTGGGGTGGGATGCAGTGAGCTTTTTGGGGAGTACAGGGTAGGCAGTGAGTCGGGGGGCCCGTGGGGGAGGGGAAGTGTGGGGCAGGTGGGTGAGGCATTTCGGGGGGGCCGGGGTGGTGGGGTGGGGTTGCAGGCAGTGTGGGGAGGTCGGGGTGCCCGTGCGGGGAGTGTGGGGGGTCAGGGCAGGCGTGATCCGGGGGTGCAGTGCGGCAGTGTTGGGGGTATAAAGGGCAGGGGGAGTGTGGGGTATAGGGCGGCTCGGGTTTTCGTGCAGGGAGTTGGGCTAGTACGGGAGGCAGTGTGGGGCAGGGGTCGGGGTGCCCGTGGGCAGTGTGGGGTAGTTCAGGGCAGGCAGTGTGGGCTGGGGGGAGTGCAGGCCAGTGTGGGGTTAGAAGGGCAGGGGTGGCTCAGGGTGCGTTTTAGGGGGAGGTGGGGCAGGTCGGGGTGGGGAGGGAGTGTGGGGGAAGGGGGTAGGGTGCAGGGCGGAGTGTGGGTTTAAATTACGGGAGGCGTGAGTGGGGTGCAGTGCAAAGGCAGTGTGGGGGCAGGTCGGGGGCAGTGCAGGCAGTTTTTGGGCAGGCGGGGTGCAGTGCAGGCAGTTGGGGAAGGCTGGGGTGGGAGTGCAGACAGTGTGGGGGGAGTACAGGGGGCGTGAGCTCGGGGTGCAGTGCAGGCAGTGTGGGGCAGGCTCGGGGTGCAGGGCAGGCAGTGAGCTGGGGTTTCGTGCGGCAG
>JAODAL010016291.1:0-81116 GCA_025379985.1 Phyllomedusa bahiana
CCAAATCTTTGGAGAGGCGACTGCAGCAGCAGCACCAAACGGGCTGGCCCCCCGGGCAATGTCCGGGGTTCGCTTGCCGTTCGGGACCGGCATTACCTACCACCAGAAGCCCTACTACCTAACTCCCAGGGGTCTTCCTACCCAACCCCCCCCCCCCCTTTTTGCCCTACCACCTAACTACTAGGGCCCCCCCCTTTCCTTTTAAATAACAGGGTGCTAACTACCTACGGGAGCACTCCCTTCTAACTCCGGGAGAATTACCTAACAACTCCCCGGGTACGCTAACTACTTAACTAACAAATCAAATCCCTAACGCTGGGGCCCTACCTATCTAAAACCTAGGGGAGCTGGAAATTTGGGAACTACCGGGGGCACACCAACATAATACAATTATATCCCTCCCAGCAAAAAGGGGTGTTACATACCTAAATACCAGGAACTGTACCTAACTACCTGGAGCTCAACTTACCTAACTACCAGGAATGCTACCTACCTAACTCACAGGAGCCCCACCTACCCAACTTCATGGTGCCCCCCCCTACCTACACCAAAGGGAAAAGCCCCCAAACCTTTCTTCCCAAATGGGGGCTATTTTATAATGGTCTTACTGATTTAGCTAACAGGGAACTGCCTATTTAATACTTCATGGGGTTTCTACCTAGTTATGTTATGGAGGTCTTACATACCTATATTCCTTATCTTATAGGGGTTTACATACCTACCTACCTAATGGTGGCTTTACCTACTTAATTTTAGGAGTCTGTCTATTTATATGCCTAACTAATTTTAGGGTCTAACCTACCTAAAAGGCTGGTCTATCCATCTGCCTGCCTAACCTGCTACCTACCTACTATATGGGGTATGGACATACCTGCTATAGGGGGTTTCTCCCAATTACTTAATGGGCCAAATGGGTCTCAAAACCATTTGGGGGCCCTTTTATTGTTTAGGGGTAATACTAGTGTATGGGGCACCAAGGTTGGCATTACAACCATTTTGGACACTATGGATGGAGAGCTTGTATAGACATGTGGAATAGACAGCGAGTTGGTGTAAAATTGAGGAGTCCAAGATGTTTGTGTGGTAAATTCTGCAGGGGGGGGGGGGGGGGGGGGGGGGTGGGCGACTCACAGAGAAAGTCATTTTGACATCTCTGTATGTAACTGCCCTGTAATATCGTATGTGTTTGTAAAGCTCCTTGCACACACTACCACTTTAATGGTACTGTATGGTGGATATGGGGCTTTGTGAACGGGTTTATATTCAGTAACAGTATGATGTTTTCATTCAGTCTCTTAATGGTGGTTATATGTGGTCATGATGTGGCGGTATTATTTGGTTCTTGAATATTTTTGTTATTAGTAATAATGGTCTTGGTATATTGATTTTATATAAAATGAGTCACTTTTTGGTAAGGGAACATGGGGGAAAAATTTGGTATTTTTTAATTGTTATTGGTAATATTGGTCTTGCCACACTGTTTTTGTCAGTAACATTATGGTGGTATATAATGTTGTCATACGGTGCTGATGTTGCAGTATTTTTGGCCCATGTATATTTACTGACCTGCAGAATAAAGATAACTGTACAATGTGAACTCCAAAAAAACAACCCCCAAAAAAATGGGGACAATTTTCAATTTTTTCCCATCACCCCCCAATTATTTTTTTTTTTTTTTCCCTTTTTTTTTTTTTTAAATAAGAAAGGGCCCGGAAATTTCTGACTGTGATCCTGTCTGTTCTGGCAGCCTTATAACCATAAGGACATGTAGAAACAACATATACAGAGTTGCAAGAAACTTCAAGTTGTGACTCAGAGAAACATGCAACAATGTTAAATTAAAAAAAAACTAAAGGCTATGTCTACCCTGCACAGAAAAAACGACTGTAATCATCTCCCATAGACTTCTATTTAAAACCCTCCTCTGCTACACTGAGCTTTTTTTTCTGCTCTTTTTTTTACTTCGTCTTTGCAACTTTTTCCTAAAAAACGCCAGAACAGGGCAGAAAATTTACTACGGGATCTAGGGAAAAGGGGGACTTTTTGGTGCATTTTTTGGCCTTTTCCCGGGGCGTTTTTTTGCCGCATTTTTAAATAAAAACCCCCTCCCAGGAGACCCAAATCCCACCTATAATGGGTGTAAAAAAGGGTTAATCTTCAAAAAGAAAATATTCCTACCTAAAACCAAACTTTAATAAAAAATCACTAAAAATACAAATGGACATACAAAAAATAGACAATACCTAAATCACAAAAAAGGGACAGGATCACAAAATGTGAGATATCTCACCAAAAGGCTCCCCGTGAGCCCCAAAACAGGGGGGGGGAGGGATCCCCAAATGATAGAGTAGGGAATTTCTCACCCTACAGCTCACTTAAAGCCCTATAGAGTGCCCCCAGCGGGATAATCGCCCCAACAAGGGCGGTCCCAGGAGCAGAAACTCCTGAACTGTCAATCCCTCACAATGTTTGCACAACGGTATCTCCGCATAAGTACAAAGAAGGAAAAATGTGTTCCAAATACAGGAGTTTCACCTCAATTTACCAAAGACCAAACAAATACAACCTAAATTTTGTCAAACAGGTTGCCACATCGAGGGGTCTTACTTACTGTTTACCTATACCCAAATTTACCAAAGACCAAACAAATACAACCTACATTTTGTCAAACAGGTTGCCACATCGAGGGGTCTTACTTACTGTTTACCTATACCCAGACGCGTTTCACTCTGTAATACCAGAGTTCCTCAGTGGGTGAAGAGGTGTCCATGAGGTCAACGGCTAGTGTGCCCGTACAGAGAAAGTTATCCCACATCAATGACCTGAGTTTCAAAAAGCGAAATTCCAAATAAATAGGGTGTGTCTAGTTCCGCCCATAGAAACAACTATCCAATCCCTGAATAGGGTATCTAGGCAACCACATACCCCCTGGAAACCACGATCGCTTTGGGGGGATTGATTTGCCTAAATACCCTATTCAGGGATTGGATAGTTGTTTCTATGGGCGGAACTAGACACACCCTATTTATTTGGAATTTCGCTTTGTGAAACTCAGGTCATTGATGTGGGATAACTTTCTCTGTACGGGCACACTAGCCCTTACCTCAGGACACCTCTTCACCCACTGAGGAACTCTGGTATTACAGAGGGAAACGCGTCTGGGTATAGGTAAACAGTAAGTAAGACCCCTCGTTGTGGCAACCTGTTTGATAAAATTTAGGTTGTATTTGTTTGGTCCCTTTTGGGAAATTTGGGGGATAGGGAAACAGTAAATAAGACCCCTCGATGGGCAACCTGTTTGACAAATTTAGGTTGTATTTGTTTGGTCTTTGGTAAATTGAGGTGAAACTCCTGTATTTGGAACACATTTTTCCTTCTTTGTACTTATGCGGAGATACCGTTGTGCAAACATTGTGAGGGATTGATAGTTCAGGAGTTTCTGCTCCTGGGACCGCCCTTGTTGGGGCGATTATCCCGCTGGGGGCACTCTATAGGGCTTTAAGCGAGCTGTAGGGTGAGAAATTCCCTACTCTATCATTTGGGGATCCCTCCCCCCCCTGTTTTGGGGCTCACGGGGAGCCTTTTGGTGATATATCTCACATTTTGTGATCCTGTCCCTTTTTTGTGATTTAGGTATTGTTTATTTTTTGTATTTCCATTTGTAATTTTTAGTGATTGTCTATTAAAAGTTAGGTTTTAGGTATGGAATATTTTCTCTTTTGAAGGTTTACTAATTGTATTCCATTAAGTGATTCTTGGACATAGAATCTGTCTTTCCTGCTGGTAAAGGTTATATCTTATCAAATCTGCATACTAGTGTCTGATGAGTCCTTGTCTGTACCTTTTGTAATAAAATGATCATGCTTTGCTCGCTAACGATTTTTGCGCAATTCATATATTTTTCGCTAAAAATACGTTTATGGATTTTGGCATCAGAATCCGTTTTTTTATGGATTTTGGTGCTAAAATCCTTTTCTTAACATATTTTGGTGCTAATAAATTTTGGTGCTAATAAAGTTCTCGCTTCTGACACCAAAAATAAGTTTTTTATGGATTTTGCCGCAAGATTCCGTTGAACGGATTTTGCCACTAAAATACTTTTCTTTACAGATTTTGGCACTAATAAACTTCTCACTTCTGACGCAAAAAATAATTTTTTGGGCATTTTTTTGCGGATTTTGGTGCTAAAATCCTTTTCTTAACATATTTTAGCGCTAATAAAGTTATCTCGCTTCTGACGCCAAAAATACGTTTTTTACGGATTTTGGCGCCAGAATCCGTTTTTTTACGGATTTTGGTGCTAAAATCCATTTCTTAACATATTTTGGTGCTAATAAAGTGATTTCGCTTCTGACGCCAAAAATCTGTTTTTTTACGGATTTTGGCGCCAGAATCCGTTTTTTTATGGATTTTGGTGCTAAAATCACTTTCTTAACATATTTTGGCGCTAATAAATTTATGTATCTTCTGACGCAAAAATTTGTGTTTTTTATTGACTTTGGCGGCAGAATCCGTTTTTTTTTACAGATTTTGGTGCTAAAATCCTTTTCTTAACATATTTTGCCGCTAATAAAGTTATCTCGCTTCTGACGGCAAAAATATGTTTCTTACGGATTTTGCCACCAAAATCCGTTTTTTAACGGATTTTGGTGCTAAGATCCTTTTCTTAACATATTTTGGCGCTAAAAAAGTTATCTCGCTTCCGACGCCAAAAATACGTTTTTTTACGGATTTTAGCGCCAGAATCATTTTTTTACGTATTTTGCCACTAAAATCCTTTACTGAACATATTTTTGCGCTAATAAATTTACCCTCGCTTCTATTGTTAAAATACGGTTTTTTTTTACAAATTTTGCTACTAAAATCCTTTACTGAACATATTTTGGAGCTAATAAAGTTATCTCGCTTCTATCGCTAAAAATACGTTTTTTTTACAAATTTTGGCACCAGAATAAGTTTTTTTAGGGATTTTGGCACTAAAATCCTTTACCGAACATATTTTTGCGCTAATAAATTTATCTCGCTTCTATCGTTAAAAATAAGTTTTTTACGAATTTTGGCGCCAGAATCCGTTTTCTTACGGATTTTGCTGCTAAAATCCTTTTCTTAACATATTTTGGTGCTAATAAAGTTATCTCGCTTCCGATGCCAAAAATACGTTTTTTTACGGATTTTAGCGGCAGAATAATTTTTTTAACGTATTTTTGCCACTAAAATCCTTTACTGAACATATTTTGGCGCTAATAAAGTTATCTCGCTTCTATCGCTGAAAATACGTTTTTTTTTATGAATTTTGCCACCAGAATACGTTTTTTAGGGATTTTGGCACTAAAATCCTTACTGAACATATTTTGATGCTAATAAAGTTATCTCGCTTCTGGCGCTAAAAATACGTTTTTTATGAATTTTGGCGCCAGAATCCGTTTTTTTTACTAAAATCCTTTACTGAACATATTTTGGTGCTAATAAAGTTATCTCACGTCTATCGCTAAAAATACGTTTTTACGGATTTTCGCGCAATAATGCGTTTTTTGGGATTTTGCCGCTAAAATCCTTTTCTTTATAAGATTTTGACGCTAATAACAGTTATTTTGCTATATGGAATGATAATGTGGTTTTTTTGTGGATTTTGGTGCAAGAATCTGGTGCAAAATTTAATAAATCAGTAGCACGCAGCAGCAGCACACAAAGGACAATGTGCTCACAATGGCTACAGTGATCTAAGGAAGTGACTACTTAACATGTTAACTCCACCTGTAGGGTGTAGTTTACATCCAATGGCTTAATTTGTGCATACATTAAAAAGCAGAGCAAAGCCGCTCCAAAAATTGAAAAACGCGCCAAAAAACGACCGTTTTTTTCAGCTGCTTTTGACAGGCAGTGGACAGAAAACTCAGTTTCATGAACGTTTTTAGTAATTCGTTTTCAGGTATTTTTTTGTCCACTGCAGTGTAGACAGAGCCTAACCATTGGAATGTTAAACTGAAAAAACTAGCTAGGTCCTCAACAGGTCAAAGGGATTTTCCCACATATTTAATCATACTTCATTGTGCTCAAGTTGTAAAATGATAACATTTTGCTATTACAAACTTTTAGCAGAAATTTAAGATTGTTCTAGATTCACCCCCCAAAAAATCCCAATCCATGTTTTAGCTTGTAACTAGTTTCCTTGAACTAGATCCAAGCACACACAGTCTTTGGATGCTACTTTATTATATCTGGGCTCTATACAATGTGACCACATATGTTCGGGTTTACCAGCCTCACTGTGTAAGGTGAATATGCATAATCTACAGCACATAGGAGAGTACAAGGAACCAATAGGAGACAACAGGTTTTGTTTGAAATGTTGTTTCTCAATAAACCACAAAAAAACTTTTTTAAAGTGATGACTTATGAGCGGCCACCGCTTCTAAAAAGTGGTTACTGACCTGGGTCCTGTTTTGGGCAGTACATCAACAATTGCCGAGACATACGCAAACATGAAATATTTGTGATATTTAGAATTTTTGCACTGTTGTATTTAAAATACATTTACCGTATATTTCTAAATTTGAAAACTGAAAACAAGCCATGTCTCGTGCTTTGGGCATGTTCACACGGACAAATTTCGGTGTGCATTTCGCGTCGTATTAGCACTCTAATATGAGCGAGATGCGCGCCGAAATTACGGTAATCCATAGTTCTCATAGAGAACTATGGATTGCGCCTCTTCTCCCCGCTCGTACAATGCGATCGTATTGTACGCGCGGGGAGATAAGTGACATGTCAATTGCTTACGGCGAATATGCGCCGCGAGTAATGAATGCCCCCCCGCGCCGCAGGAGTATGCGCATATTAGCACGACTCCCAAACACCCGGCGTAATTGCAGCCGTACTGTACACGCCGCAATTATGCGGAGTGAACATAGCCTTAGTGTTTGCAATTCAGTCACTATTGTGTGCACCACTGTGTTTGCTTCTTTATTTTTGTACATGCTGACTAACTTTTTAAAGCATAAAATCCAGCATCCAGACATTTCACAATGTTTGTTAGTCTGTCGGGGCATGATGACAAGAAGAATATTTATCTCCTGTTTGCTTTCTTCTGTTGTCCTGGTGATCCCAGCTGTTCATCAGCCATGTGCACGTGAGGGATTGCCAGGACAGGATGAGAGCCTCCAGGATGTAAGTATTCTCTTTCTCTACTATTTTTCTTCATCCCTCGACAGACAAATGAGCATTTTGGATTGCTGGAACACCCCTTTAAACTTTGGTTTTCAGCTCTTCGTATTAAAATAAATACTATCAGTAAGTACAAATCGCTTACATGTTTCAGACTAACTCAGAATGCAGCTCAGTGACACTGTTTCTTTTTCAATATGAATTAAGCTCAGCAAAATAGAAATAGACACAAAAATAATATACTCTCTAAATACATTTTGCTACAAAGAAATACATGAAAAGATGAACATTAAGGGCCACATGTATGAAAACTGTTTAGGTCTAAGGCTATGTCCACACTGCACATGATTACGATCATATCTCCGGCGCTTTCCGTTTTTTAAAAGCGCCGCAGATACGATCGTCAGTGTGGTGCCATAGACAGCAATAGAAAAGACGAGTTGCCGTCTACACAGCTCGTCTTTTCTCTGCCCGTCTTTCGGCAGCGGCGTATTATACAACATGTTGTATAATACGCCGGTGCTTCTCGTCTTCTGACGTCTTCCCATACAATGCTATTGTATGGGGGACATCAGGAAAACGAGAAGCGGCCGCGGCTTTTGCACAAAGCGTGACAAAAGCCACGGTCCTGCATCAGAGAAAGAACGGCCGCTTTAAGGGACGTTTTTTCTCTGATGCAGTGTAGACATGGCCTAAAACTTACTTTTAGAGTGAGTTTTAGACCTAAACCGTTTTCATACATGTGGCCCTAAATATTGGACATGTGGGTAAATTGCAGCTTCAATAAACAACACAGTATGTAGTAATGATGTAATTATGTACTGTCTAACATTTAGACCCTCCAGAACTCTGGGCTCCAGGTTAAAGGGGGTGTCTCACTACAAAGATTAGCTTTCAACATGTAGGGAACATTAAATCAAGTATTTTTCCAGATACATTAGTCTTTTGATATTTCATTGGTCAGGAGATAAGAGATTGTATCTGCACACAGTTTCCTCTGCTTATCATTTTGCTCTCCCTTCCTAATTAGACAGAGAGCAGGGAGTTACATCATCAGGATGGACGGCAGCTTGAGAACAGAGAATAATTACTTTTGATTGTTTGCATTAAGCTCTACAGCTCTCTGCACTATAAATTAAAACTCCCACAGTCATGTATGTGCAAGCAGAAGAGCCGGGAATAAGGAGCTGACATCCTAATTGCTGCTATAGAACCAATTACAGCATAACCAGGAAGAGCGAGGAAGAGTAAGTCTATGGGCGACATGTATGAATTCGAATCCGTATTTTCTTTTTTATTAGGCGCCGGCAACCCAGTTCTAAATAGATATAGAAGAGTGTAGAATACGACAGTATGAACATTTTTTGCGCCTTACATATAGCTTAATTAGCGAAACTTCTCTCAAAGTTCGGCGCATTACACTCTATGCCCATACAAAATTTGGTGCATTAAGCTCTATATAAAGCGCCAAAAATCTTCATACTGTCGTATTCTACACTCTTCTATATCTATTTAGAACTGGGTTGTTAGTTAAAAAAATACGCATTCGAATACATACATGTCGCCCTATGTCTCCACTGCACACCAAAACGCCAGTTTTCTCAGTGTTTTATAAAAATGTGCGAAAAAAGGCGCAAAAACATGTACAAAAACACGGCAAAAAAACGCAAAACGCGCAAAAAAAAACAACATTTTTAGGATTTGGTTTTCAGGTCGTTTTTTTTGTCCACTGCGTGTAGACAGAGCCTAAATCTTCCTGTGGTTCGATGAGAAAGCATGGTGAGACAACCGCTCCATATAGTCATACGGTTTCTAGACTCTCGATTTCTCTCTTATGATATCACTGGTCTTTACACCTTCTTGGTTCCTAAAAAAAAGAAAAGAAAGAATACACTCCGTGGAAAAAACTTTAGATAGCCTCAAAAAGTTTTTACTGGGTGTGCAAAAACTGGAAAAAGAAAGCGCAGCTGAAATCTTATATAATATACCACTCTAAATTCCAGTGGAGGTCAAGTGCTCACCTATTTTAGCTGCACAAATTACGGTACAGCTCGTTTTATCGCTCATCCTCCACCGTGGTGGTTCTGATCATAGAAGCTGCTCCAAACTTCCCGCCTTTGATATCCACATGAGACGCCAACGGAACACAAGGTCTTAGGGGTTATTTTAAAAACAAAAAGTTCTTTAAAAAAAATGGGAAATGCTCTAGAGCGCTAAAGTTTAAAAATTACGGTTTATTTTACATATACATATAAAAAATAGAAAAGGTTGTCAAGTCCTCACCACATACATGAAAATAATTCCTGATGGCGCTGAAATATTAACTGCTGATGGATCAGCCTCATCTGAGAAATGGCGTCTGATACGAGCTTTGATGGCATTCATACTACATCCCTCTTTCTGCAAATTACATTTAACCAGATAAACAACATTGGGATTATTACAATTGGTAAAGACTTTAAAGAGGACCTGTGGCCATTCCTGACATGTCTGATTTAGTATATAACGGTGCTCTCCAATTCCAGTTGTCAAAGAGGGACACACCTCTTTGAAAACTGGAATGGTAACACCCAGCTGACAAATTCAGTAATACATTTCTAGAAGGAATAACAGAAGAACAGCAAAACACAGAGTTATTAGAGAAGAGGCTGCAGAATTGTTATTTCACAGGGAACACAAGGATTTACTAAAACAGACATGGCAGAACATGCCATGGGTCCTCTCTAATTCTATATACCTTATTGTTATTAATCCCATATATTTATAACCTATAAAACCCCCACTTTGAAATCTATGGTTTATCATAAGGTACATAGAGTTGGAGGACATGGCTATAAAGAACAAGATTATGGACTTGGATGAAAAAACATAAATGATGTATGTATAAAATTATACATTTTTATGTATAATAACATTTTAGGAGACAAAAATAAGAAGAAGGATAAGAAGAGGGACAAGTGCACCTCGGATAGTACATTTGGTAAAGTAGAAATACAAACACAAATTGAAATTTGCTCACCTGAACAGGTTGTACTAAGATTGGTACAACTCACAAACAAAAGCATATGTTGTTTATTTTAAAAAGAGGAGAAGCCTGATTCCAGTATACTCAGGAGGTCTGTTCTCCAGTAGCAGAGTCCACCACGGTATTAGAATGCAGATATATTAGTAAAACCACACTTTAGCTATAACAAACTTAAAGTGAAAATAGGAATAGCAATATTTGGCGCTCTAAAATCTTATAATAAAATAATTTTATAAGGACAATAGGAGTATTATGCCATAAAAATGTGTCTTTTAATTGGAATAAAGCTTAAAAAGATTAAAAGCAATCTGTTTCATGTAAACACGTTACATTTCAATCTTTTTAACCTTTATTCCAATTAAAGGACACATTTTTATGGAATAATACTCCTAGTGTACTTATGAAACTATTTTATTGCAAGATTTTAGAGTGCCAAATATTGCTGTTCCTATTTTCACTGTAAGTTTGTTATAGTTAAAGTATGGTTTTACCATTATATTTGTATATATCATTATGGAACATTCATTATGGATTTTAATATGAAGATACTGGACAATGCTGGATTTCATGCTTTTAAACAGTTGTAGAGTCTTGCCAGTCTGGCATCAGACATCTCCTCTGCATTATCAAACCTTGAAAGGTAGGTAATCCTTGTATGGGAGCGCATACTGCTGAATTTCGAATCAGCCCACAACGTTCGAGTGCTGCCATGGCCTGGGCACTGTCAGTGATCTTTTCAACTATATGCGACTCCTTTGGGAGCGCATATAGCTGAATTTCGAGTTAGCTCACAGGGTCTCGGCGCTGCCATGGCCCGGGCACCGGCAGCGATCTCTTCGGCAGTATGTGCCTCCTCTGTGAGCGCATACAGCTGAAAACACTATTGCGGGGCAGAGAGGGAGTGCTCTCTGCTCTGCAATAGGCATTCCAGAGTATCCGGCACAGGCGGCGTGAGTGTCATCACACTTCTTGCGAGTCCTGATGACATCACGCCCCCTGTGCCAGAAGACGGAGCGCCTCGAGCAGCGGGGAAAGATGAGTACTTGTATTTTTTATTTTTTTAACAAACCCTGCTTATACCTGCCTATAGGGGACATTTACCTTCCTCTACCTGCCTATACCTGCCTATGGAGTGACATATACCTGCCTATAACTGCCTATACCTGCCTATACCTGCCTATGGGGGATATTAAACTGCCTATACCTTCCTATGGGGCAGCTTAAAATGCCTGTACGTGGTTATGGGGGACATTAAACTGACTATACCTGTCTATACCTGCCTATGGTGGACATATACCTGCCTATGGGGGACATTAAACTGCCTATACAGTACCTGCCTATAGGGGACATTAAACTGCCTTTACTGCTATATGCCTTGGGGCATTAAACTACTAACCTGCCTATTGGGGATATTAAACTGCTATACCTGCCTAGTAATTTATTGGGTATCCATTTTTATTTTTGAAATTTACCAGTAACTGCTGCATTTTCCACATTAGGCTTATATTTGAGTCAGTATCCCAGTTTTTTGTGGTAAAATTTGGTGCCTCGGCTTATATTCAGTTCAGCTTATACTCGGCTTATACGGTTTGAGTTTGACATTCAAATAGGTTGACTAATTTCTTTATTTCTTCCTTGTAGTACAGTCCTTCAGACCAGGAATTACAGAGAAGGCAGGAGATGGTTGGATCAATCGGATAAAGGAAATTTCTAAAGTTTCCTCATACCTCTTCACTTTATCCATGTACTCTCCCATCTCTTGGTTGAACTTGATGGACATGTCTTTTTCTATCATACTATGTTTATTATACAAATCCCAATTTCTCACTTTACCACTATAAATGAAAACTGACATTATATAACTCCCAAACCTGAATTGCTTCAAATGTTCCATGCTGGTATAGGAAACAGTGAACCTCTGTTAGCTTCCAAGCAACTGGCCATGTGATACTCGCTGTGTCCTTTATTTAGTGAAGGACATAATTCATGAGCAACATGCAAATGGTCAGCACAAAGCAGCCAAGGGAAATATGCAGAGAAGTTCTCCACCCTTGATGCAGCACGTGGTAATAAGATTAATAAGGATCAGCAGTGACCTTGTGTCACCCATGAAACTGTGCTAGATGGCCTTATACATGTACCCATTCATTAACACATGGTAACTTTGATTTTTACTGCATAACAATTTGTGTGCAAATGTTACTGATCCTGCAGAATACAATGATGCAGTAGAAGGGGAAGCCGTCATCTCTGTATCTATTAAGACATTATGATAGCACAGTAGAAGGGTGAAAATGTTAGGTTTGGAATCAGTTTTGTTATTACTAGAGCCATACTGTCTTACATGCCAATTAGAGATGACTGTTTAAAACACTGTCATTTTAAAGCAGTAAAATCCTACACAGAGTGCTAATAGATGTCCCTTTTGATTTTACATCAAAACCCATGACATTGGAGCAATCTTTGCATTTTGTTAGGCTATATCTCCACTGCACACATTTTCAGTTGTTTTTTTCAGCATTTTATGTTTTCTAAAACTACTGAAAAAACATATGAAAACAGGTCCCATAGACTTTAAAAACGCGCTTTAGTCTCCACCGAACATTTCTTTTCTGACAGTTTTTGCTGCTGGTGCTTTTTTGTAACATGTTGCAAAAAACGACAGAGCAGGGCAGAAAATTTACTATTGAAATCTATGTAAACTGCCAGATGTTTTTTTATACGTTTTTTTTGGAAAATTCTGCTGTACAACTGCCCAGTTGTTTTAACAAGGTATATGAATTTTGCATACGTTACAAAAGGCCCCAAAACAGTCAAAAAAAGAAAGCCACCCAAAAAAAATCGTCAGAAACACAGCTGCTTTGACAAAAAAACTGTCATTCACAGCAGTTTTTATTTTTCAATTAGTTTTTTTGTCCTATGCTGTGTAGACCTAGCCTTATTATTGGTGATCCAAAAACATCAGATTTTTATCTCAGTACTACAACAGGCCATCAAACAGGGCCGTATTCACAGTGAAAGGGGTTGTATCATTTCATTAAATGGTCTTCAGAATAAAGGGACTGTGAAAACAAGCAACTTTGCAATTAGATGTCATTTGGAAAGCTGTCTTGTTTTCACAGTCTTCCTTTGTTTTGTAAACTGTTCCCCAGTGCCAGTCGGATTCCACTTCCTTTCATTAAATTGGCTGACGGCTCTACTAAGTTACATTCTGTTCAGCACCAGGTCGTATTCACGGGAGCGTGCATTCCTGCTTCTCTCACTCAGAGTAAGGGCCCGGTAACAATTTCACTCTATACAGCCACCAACTCCTCAGTGTCCCTGTAGCTGCTTCTACTATCAGAAAACAGCAGAATTGTGCCTTGGTGCCTAATGCTCCTGCGTGTAAGGGGTTGGCAACAATTTCACTCTATACAGCCACCAGCTCCTCAGTATCACTGTAGCTGCTTCTACAATAAGAAAACAGCAGAATTGTGCCTCGGTGCCTTGTGTAAACATAGAAGGGAGACGGATCTGTGCTCTGGATGAGTTCATAGAAGACTGGATTCAACTGTAACCTCCAGCTGTGAGAGGAGAAGAGATCAGTGCTCTGAGTTCATAGAAGACTGTCTAGACTTAATGCAGGCCTGTGGTATGTAAACAGCTCTTACAAAATAAGACTGCATAGGGAGAGGACAGTGACATGTGGACTCAGAGAGGGTGGGTGGAACATACTGACTCGGAAGCGAGCATGAACAGTGAAGGGGGGGGGGATGATGTCATCCCCCTTCAGTTAAGAAACACCCAGCTGAAGAGAAAAAACGCCCCTGAATTTCAGTAACGGAGCGAATCAAGCTTTAAGAAAACAGCCGAACTGATGAAGCGATACATCCCGTTTAATGCACTTAGGCACTTAGCATTGGGTTATGCATTATTTACTGCTACTGTACATTTTTGATAAGTTATATATGTGGGCCGTGTTCACATGTTGCGTTTATGGGCATAACTATAGCCATAGCTGCCATAGCAGTTGCTATAGGGCCAGGATGCTAAGCAGGCCCCACTCAGGTACAGGAACATTGTTCCTTTTTGTAGGGAACAAGTAGTTGGTGGTTTTCCTGCTCTCCAGCACTACTATGTGGATTCTCTGATATATGTCGGTATTATTTGTACCTTTCATTTTTGTCATAAGATGGTTGGGCCCCTTCTCATTTTGTTATGGGGCCTCATGAACTATAGTTACGACCCTGGTTGCTTTGCTTCTGTATCTGAGATGCATTATACAAATCTATCTGGCAAAAATGGACGAGTTTTTTTAAAGAACTACATCCAGTTATTATATATGTTGTAAGGATTTCAAATAAGTGTTCAAAACTTGAGGTGATTTTAAAAACAATTTTAAAGGCATAAAAATGCAATATGTGAACCCAGTCTAAAGGTACATGAGAGTACATCTTCAACTTCTGGTCATATGAAGTTTTACTTAACATTCTCCTCAGCTTTTTATCTCTTTATAGTTTTAATTTTAGAAGAAATTATTTTAAAAAAATTCTTACAAAGACGAAAAATCCCAGATATATGCCCAAAAATATACCCTTTAGGGGACATTATGAAGGGGGCTGTGCAAAATATCTCCCGTTTTTTTCGCCCAATATCAGGCGCAGCCCCTTATACTTTTTTTTAAAAACGGGGGCCCCGCTACAGTTTTTTTGGCCACATTACAGCGGGAGCAGGTATCCCCAATTTAAAAAGTGTAAACCGATCCAAAAATTTTACCTGAGCACTAGAATGCGCCAGATTTTTCCCGGAGAGCTTTTTCATAAATCAGAGCATTCAAACCCCATTTTTAAAAGCCATAAAATTTGATGTTGCTTTTCCCCCTCAGTGACTAAAAAAATACTTTACCAAAAAAATTTTAAACCATTCACGTAATTAGGTGGGGAATTTCCATAAATTAGAATGCAGAGTTCCCCAAATTTTTCCGACAAAATTCTTTTCGACCAGAATGTATCGCAGCAAACCCGCCTTAAAAAACAGCTATTTCCTGGCTGCAAGAGCCGTGGGTGTGTAAATTTGGGCCCATGCTCAAATATGAGGGGGATTGTGGTTTGGCTTCATCAATGCGTGTTTTTAGTAGGCTGCACATGAAGTCCCGGTAGGCTAGGCTGTGCCAACTGCAGGGATCAACGGGCTGCAGAGCTGAGGGCACGATTTCCACCCCCTGATACACTTGCTGGACAACTCTGTGGTGACAGGGGCCCAGCCACCCCTGACAGGGGACATGTTGCCCCCAAAAAAGGGAGGCCCTGGAGGCACCCAATAGCTACGGGGCGGTACCGGGAAACCCCATTTAAATCCTAAAGGGCAGGGTGTGCGCTTTATATTCCTGGCTACCTTGTTTTTGTTTTTGTGTTTGCTTATCCGTGTACTGACCTCGCCTGTTTCCGACCCCCTTTTTGTCCCCTGTTTTTTACCCGCTCCCGTTCGTGTTTGACCTCGTTGTTTACGTTTATTTCGGGTTTTTGATTTGGGGTTTTGGCTTTCCCAATTGATATTCCCCCAGATGTCTGACTATTCTACTTCCTACGTCCCCGCACTTTAGCAGAAAAAAAATGTCCCCCATTCCCGTCTGCTGTCTAGGGCAGCCGTCAAGTACCAGGGAAGTGGGCTGGTTCCCAGTCAGGGCTCACTGACCTCCCTTACAGAAATTATCCAGGCCCGAAACCGTTACTGCTTACTCTCCTAGGACCCCATGACACCGGGTGGCAGATGCAGGGGAAACCCCACTAGTCCCGGGATCTGGCGCTGGGGAGAATAGCGGGAGTAACCCCAAGTCAGAATGCCCCTGCACTCCCTTCCCTCATGGGAAAACCCCCTACCCAGTTCCCAAGGGTTTCTCTGGCAACGGGAAGGGCCCTTTGTGGATTTAGAGAGAGTTGTTCTGATTTTGGGTCCCCCCCACTTATCGGGGAATGAGGAACAAAGGGGGGGAAATTTTTATGTCCCTACGCAGGGCCCCCCCCGGGAGGGGCATTTTTTTACCGCATGACTCACCTGAACTGTCTTCTGTGGACGGGGTTCGTTGCCGCTTTAGGGTACTTTTTTAATGACCCAGATAGGGAAGTGTGGCCGAAGCTCAGCTGCCCCACTTGAGGCAGGGTGAGAAACTGTGGGATTTTTGCTCCTAATTTCCGCTGGTGCGTTCGCGGGGAGGAATGACGCAGTTCTCAAAGCCATTTAGATTAGGGTTAGCTGCCCATGTGAAGGATTTTTGGTGGCTTATCCCCCCCCTGGTACTTTAGATGAGGCCAGGCACGGCGTTCTCGGGACAACTTTTTGGGAAACGGCGGGAAAAGGGTTTCCCCCCCCGGGGGGTCCACCCCAGGGCCCCCCAAAACCCCGTTTTTCCGATTTAAAACCCCAGGGAGCCATGAAAGGGGGTTTTTTCTGTACTATGGCTATTGCCCGGGAAATACCGCTACCCCAGGGTTTTTGCTTTCGTGGAGAAATGGAACAGAATTGGGGAAATGCCCCAAAAAGGGAAAGACCATTTTGGAAAACCCACCCTGGTGGTAGCAAAAGACACCTAGGCAGCAGGGTTTTCCTATTTTTCCCTAATAATTGCTGTCCCCAGTTAAGATTTCATACTTGTCGCTGCCCGGGTTCTGGGGGGTTTTTTAGTTTCTGGATCACTTCTAATTTTTTTGATGCGTTTTTCGCCAAAGTCTGGGCCACTTGTAGCCCACTATCTGATCGGTGGTATTGACTTTCCCCCCACAGTCGGGCGTAACCAAAATTTACCCGGGTGGGGATGGTGGTCGGTCCAACATATTGAAAAGTGTATTCATTTGTCATTGCCCCCTTTTGGGGGTTTTGGGGGGCCCTGGGTTCAGAAACATAACCCCGTGTTGACGGAATTCAGGAAAATTTTCAGGGGGGGACAACGTTTTGTTGACAGAGTCTCCTTACCTGCTGGCAATACTGATGTGCAGGGTAAAGTTCTATCTGGAACACTGGCCACGTTGAGGCCTATGCGCATCTTGGGCAGTTTCGCGCGGGCTAAGGTTCCCAAACCGTCCTCCTGGTGAACTTTCCCCCCCTTACCTGAACATCCCTAGTGGTTCAGGAGGTGGTTAACCCGGGGCTTTCAGCGAAATTTTCCCTTCTCTCCGTTTAAAAAAACGTGTCCCGCGGCACTTGTAAGAGGAATATTCACCCTGACTCCCCCCTCTAGGCCTCCTTTTCCCGTTTGAAGAGGGGGGGGTTTAAAAATGAAGCACCCTTAAAATGAGTTCGCGTAAGGCCCAAAGGTCACTGCATACCTGGGCCATTTAGGGGTTGGTCCTGAGGAGGATCATGGGTTCCGGCGAAACCTATCCATGCTGATCGCCTGGTGGGGAAATTCCCTGAGTTCACCCAGACAAACCCCGACCAGGGGGGGTCCGGTGGGGCCCCCCTAAAAGGGGGGGTACTGTCCGGTGGCTGTGCTCAGGCTGTAGGGATCAAAGGCTGCAGCGTGTTTCACGATCCCACCCTGTACACTTCTGCTACAACTCCCCGTGAGTACAGGGGCCCCCTTCCTGACCCGGGCCCATTTCACCCCCAATTGGGAGGACCCCAGGCCGAACAATCATCAGGGGGGGTATCCAGGAAACCCCCTTTAAAAACCCGAAGGGTTGGTGTGTGCCCCGGATAGGGGTCACTGCACCTCCCTTGACGTGACAGCCGTTCTTGAATTGCTTCACTTTTCACTTCCTGGGGACTTACAGGGGGAAAATGATTAAATAACTGAATGGGAACACGCCTGACAAAAATCATGTCAGCGCCAGTGGGAAAAAAACGAGTGGGGGTAAGACCACAAAAGGTCAAAAAACAAACGAGGTTCCGGAGCCCCCACATTCCCGACAGTAAAGGACATCACAGCAGGGGTCATCCACAAGGCCCGACTTTACACCGTCACCAATGATTCCTGGAATATGACGAACCTTTCTGTTAAACGCTGATACATTAGAGGCCCCCCCGAATGTGTGGGGAGGGGGTTTGCAGTAATTTTTTCGTTTTACTCAGAATGTTGCCCTTCCTTTCATCCATCATGCCCACTTTTCATCGTAAAAAATGCATCAGTATTGCTTTAAAACCAAAAAAAACAGGAGTTTATCCAAAAAAGGAGACCAGTAAATGGGGTATTTCATGTTTCTGTGTTTTGTATCCCCCCGCTTTTGGGATTAAACATCAACAATCCCGATCCTTTTCATTCCTTTGACAATGAAAAGGGGAACACCAAAATTTGGCAACATCATAGAAAGGTAGGGTGGAAACCACATTGGGAAACCCCAGGTGTTCCCCGTGGCAGTGGCAGTTGGCAGCAGCATTATAGGCCACAGAGTGGCAAAAAGACAAATTTGGAGGTGGCAGCAAAATCAGGACCCAGGATGGGGAGAAAAGCAGGTGTGGGGGTGCGGGGAGCAAAAACAGCGAGCATCAGCAGCAGCCATGAGGGCAGAGACTGGCACAATGACAAGGTGGAGGTGGGGGGCAATACCATTCCCTGGTAAAAGGGGGGAAGAGATGGGGCAAAGGCAACAGATTGGGGCATCAGGGGGGGGTGGCAGCATAAATGTGGGGGGTTAAGGACATGTACGGCCCCCGACGTTTTCAGCCCCGTCACCTGGAAGACACGATAGGTCAAGGACTGGCCCCCCTTCTGTTCTAAATATTCTGCAGGCTGGACTTTTCCTTTTTTTTTAAAAAAAATAACGGCTTGGGACTCTCCACCTCGGCCCGACAAAGCATTATTCTTGAAAGGTTCAAGTCCACCACTTTGGGAAAGGGAGGGACTGCTACCAAAAATTGGACAGGACACGGCAGTTCGCAACCCTTCGATGGGTTTGGAAATATGTTCTTTGGCAATGCCTCGGGGAAGACGCTGGCGCCCCCGAGTGGCGGGGGGGAGCATCTGGACCGGTAAATGATGGGAAAAAAACAACACCCCTTCACAGAGGTGGTGGAGCCTTTATCGAAATTGCATGCCCGCCATGGGTGCTGCTGTGTTTCTGCAGCGACAGGAGGACCACCACATCTGAGACCTTTTGCCCAGGCCCCTGGTGGGGACGCTGCATGTGTTGACACAGGACCGGGTCCAACGTTAGGTCCCTGGACACGCTTCATTTGCCCCCCGGTTTTTGCAAAAAACTGCCACCCGCCAAGTACGTGTTTTACTGCCAAAACTCCGCACTGAGTGACTACTCCCCGGCCTCGGTGAGCCTGTGGGACTTTTTTTGGACTGAAAGTGGGGGGTCTACCCATGGGGGTTTGGCCCCCCACCTCACACTGCTCCACCCTGTGCTCACGGCCATTTTACACTTTCTGGCTGCGCCGCTGTGACGCGCAAGACGCCCTCTTCCCCGACGATGATGATAACCCTTTCTTTACCCGGCCCCCGTCTACGGTACATCGTCATCGTTTGTGTTGTCCTCAATCGTCCTCCCCAAGGGGCTCGGTATGCAGAACCGACCCCCGCAACATAACCTCCCATGCCACTCTCCACATCACTACTTGCCCGTCTACTGCAAGAAGCAGCAGATTTCTGCCCAACCTCTTTGCTGCCAAGAACCTCCTGACTGTCCTAAAATAGTTCATCCTCGCTGTATATTAGTGCAGAGCCCAGATCACATAGTATTTCTCTTGCTGAGGGAACTTAACGAGAATGTGGGCCAGTCTTTTAGCCTGTCGCTATCTTCCAAATTATATATAGTTTTGATGCAATATTTTATGATTTTGTGTTGTTTGGATTATTTATGCTTTGTAAGTGACATTGGTGGGTGATTCTTGTTAATGTTATGTACTGAAGGAGTAATCTGTCTCTGTTCTATCTAGTCTCTGCAAGACTTGTAAGTTAGTCTTCCAGAGAATAAATTGTTAATGAACACTGATACGGTATTACGGTAAATACAGTATTAATGAAGAATATTGGATACCTACTTAGTATTCATGATTTTTCAATTGACCCAACATTGTTTCTTGATTCTAGGTGCTGCCATCCGCTCTGGGCATTGCAATGGGAAGCCCTTGTGCCCTCACATATGCCAACCTGTTACAAACCTGGGATTGAGAACTTTGATATTCTGACAGCTTTCTGTTCACTATATTAATTAGTTTCTAAAATACCCTACAGAAACACCCGATGGAATTCAGGCATCTATGGCGCAGAAATACACACACTCTATTTGACTCCAAAGTAGCCCACTAACAACAGGCTTAATTAACCCTTGGATATTAAATACCCTGCGGAAATGAACAGATGAAATTTAGGTGTATATGAGGTAAAAAAAACACTGTATTTTATGCCAAATAAACCCACTAACAACAGGCTTAATTAACCCTTGGATATTAAATACCCTACAGAAATGAACAGATGAAATTTAGGTGTATATGGGGGTAAGAAACACTGTATTTTACTCCAAATAAACCCACTAACAACAGGCTTAATTAACCCTTAGATATTAAATACCCTACAGACATGAACAGATGAAATTTAGGTGTATATGGGGCAAAATTACACCCACCCTGGACTTTAGTGAGAATACCCCACAAACTAAAACAAAATGATAACGCTGGTAACGTTAAATGTGTGCAACCTGAACACCACTTGTTGAAACTCTTTTGTCCCCATCTCTGATAAAAGCAGTTTCTTTAGAATGACTTCTAGCAGCAGCAGATGCAGAACGTTGGTTGAGGTTAAGAGTGTGCACCTTACACAGACTTGTGGTGGTCTTTCCCCCCAATCGCTGATAAAAGCCGTTTGTTTTAATAATGAGTTTAGTTTGAACAAAGAGGCAGCAGCAGCAGTAGAAAATGCATATGCCCCATGACAGACAGCATAATGTGATGTTTAAGATGGCTTCTGTATTTATAGGGCTGTGACGTCACAAAAGCCCGCGCCGGCTGAAAAATTGTCTTCATTCTAGCATCATGTCCATGGGCCGTTCCAAGGGTCGGGCCGGGCGGGCGGGCGCCGGGTGCGCGAGGTCTCCGCTCACCACCGAGGTGGTGGCGCCGCGGCACCCGCCCGCCCATAGGAGCGCCCTGACTGGCTCGTAGCCTGTTTTATAACAGTCCGCAGAAGCAGCAACTGCCAGTACAGGGTAGGAGCAGGACGGATCGTTCCCGTCCTGACACCCCCCGTATCAGCGTCCGCAGGGGGCCGCAAGGCTATCCCCATCCCCTCTCCCCTCCTGCGACCACGAATCTCCCCTCGGCTGGCAGCTCTGCCGCCCGATGAGATCCCTGGGAAGCTGCGAGCATTGTTAAGCAAGTTGATGACGATCACCCGCTTACACCGCTCTGCACTCCCCACTGCTAACAGCTCCGGACCGGGACGCGCGACCGAGTGAGTAATCTTTTGTTATTTATAATTAGTTACAGAGGTATTTACTGGCTACAATGGGGAGCACTGCTACAAATTGGGGCACACTGGCTGAGAAAGGGGATTGCAAGGGGGGGCATCCTGGGTACAATGGGCACACTGGCTACAAGGGGGACACACTGGTTACAAGGTGGGCACACTGGCTACAAGGGGGCATCCTGGCTACAATGGGGCAAACTGGCTACAATGGGGGCACACTAGCTACAAGAGGGGCATCCTGGCTACAAGGGGGGCATCCTGGGTACAATGGGGGCACACTTGGCTACAAGGCCGCACACTGCTACAATAGGGGCCACCTGGCTAAAAGAGGGGCATCCTGGCTACAATGGGGGCACACTGCCTTACAAGGGGGCACACTGGTCTACAAGAAGGGCACACGGCTACAAGGGGGGCACACTGGCTACAAGGGGGGATCCTGGGCTACCAATATGGGCCAGCACAAGGCTACAATGGGGGCACACTGGCTACAAGAGGGGCACACTGTCAAAAAGCGGGGCCATCACTGGCTACAAGGGTGGCACATTGGCTACAATGGGGGCACAACTGCTACAGAGGGGGCACACGGCTACAATGTGGCCACTGGCTACATGGGGTCATCACTGCTACAATGGGGCACACTGGCTACAATGGGGGCACACTGCTCAAGGGTGGCACACTGGCTACAAGGGGGCATCCTGTCTACAAGGGTGGGACACCCTGGCTACAAGGGGGCACCCTGGCTCCAAGGTGGGCATCATTGGCTACTAGAGGGGCACCACTGGCTACAAGAGGGGCACACTGGCTACAAGAGGGGCACACTGGCTACAAGGAGGGCACCCTGGCTACAATGGGGGCACACTGGCTACAAGGGGGGCACACTGGCTACAAGGGGGGCATCACTGACTGCAAGAGGGGCACACTGACTACAAGAGGGCACACTGTCGAAAAGGTGGGCAATCACTGGTTACAATGGGGCACACTGGCTACAAGAAGGGCACACTGGCTACATGGGTGGCACCCTTGGCTACAATGGGGGCACCCTGGGCTACAATGGGGGCACACTGGTCTACAAGAGGGGCACCCTGGCTACAATGGGGGCACACTGGCAACAAAGGAGGGGCACCCTGGCACAAAGGGGCACCCTGCTAAAATGGGGGCATCACTGGCTACAAGGGGGGCACACTGGCTAAAAGGTGTCACACTGTCTACAAGGGCACACTTGGCTACAAGGGGGGGCATCCTGTCTACAATGGGGAAATCACTGGCTACTAGGGGGGCCACACTGGCTACAAGGGGGGCATCACTGCTTACAAGGGGGGCATCACTGGCCACAAGAGGGGCATCACTGGCTACAAGGGGGGCATCACTGGCTACAAGAGGGGCACACTGGCTACAAGGGGGCATCACTGCTACAAGAGGGGCAAACGCTGGCCCTACAAGGGGGGTCACCCACTTTTGGGCCCCTTTTTTTTATTATACCAAAAAAATTTGGGGGCACACAGCTAATGGGGGGTCACACTGGCTACAAGGGGACAATCACTGGCTACAATGGTGCCAACCTTGCTACAAGGGGGTGCACCCTGCTAACAAGGGGGGCATACGGCACAAGGGGGCAACACTGGCTACAAGGGGGGCATTCCTGGCACAAGGGGGGCATCCAGGCTACCCAGTGGGGCACCCTGGCTACAAGAGGGGCACCCTGGCTACAATGGGGGCATCACTGGCTAAAAGGAGGGCATCCTGGCTACAATGGCGGGCATCCTGGCTACAATGGGGGCACCCAGGCTACAAGGGGGCACACTGGCTACAGATGGGGGCAATCACTGGCTACAATGGGGGCATCACACTGGCGACAGGGGGGAATCTACTGGCTACAAGGGGGCGTCACTGGCTACAAGGGGGGCATCACTGGCTACGGGGGGCATTACTGGCTACAGGGAGGGCATCACTGGCTACAATGGTGGCATCACTGGCTACAATGGGGGCACACTGGCTACAAGGGGGGCACACTGGCTACATGGGGGGCATCACTGGCTACATGTGTGGGCATCACTGCTAGAAGGGGGGGCAATCACTGCTAAAAGGGGGCATCTACTAGCACAGGGGGGCATCACTGGCTACAACAGGGGGCATCTCTGGCTACAAGGGGGGGCATCTACTGGCTACAGTGGGGCATCATTGGCTACCGGGGGGCAACAACTGGCTACAGGGGGCATCTACTGGCTACAGGGGGTATCACTGGCTATAGGGGCTACTACATGGCTACAGGGGGCATATTACATGGCTACCATAATGAGATGCAATAGATTGGGAGTTTTTGTATACGGATATTAATTGGTAGAGAAGTGCTGATAAAGTGGAGGAAGTCTAAGATGTTTGTAGTAACTTTTAACAGTGAAGATCGGGAGTAGTCCTTCATGGCGTCTGGGAACAGATGCAAAGAAGAAAAGAGAAAGATAACAACCCTTTCAGATACGTCTCCTGGTGAGTCACTAGAAATAACTTTACTGTAACCATTTATATATGTGTGCATAGCCTTGTGTCACGGGTATCCACCACTGTATGCTGGTAATAATGGTTGAAGTAAAATGGTGTTTGGTATTCATAATGGTCAGATTTGTATTATTTTTTTTTTCAGTCACTATGTGCGGTGATATGTGGTCCACGGTGTTTCCTGTATTTGGTCACTGTTGTGTTGGTGATATGTGGTCATGGTGTGGAATATATTCTGCTCACTGTGTGCTGGTGATATGTGGTCTTTGGTCTTTTGGATTCTGTTAGTGTAGCGGTGTTATTTATTGGTAACAGTATGACTATTATCTATAATATTATATGTAGCACATTGTGTAAAGCTTTCTGTATATTTTGGCTTTGTTTGATGTGATTGCACTGTGTTTCATTTTGGCACATTATGTCACATTAGGGGGGGGATGGTGGCGAAATTTCGTCACCTCGCTCTGAGTGAATAAGCCTAGGAACTAGCTGCCCTGCCACCATGGCATTAGGGTGTTGCTTTCTATTCTTTACATTTCTTCCTCCACAGTTCTCTGTTCTCTCTGTCTCGTTCTCTGGCTCTCTCCTGCCGCCCCATGTAACGCATTGCCTCACGACCACACTAGGCCATTTTACCAAATAAAAATAGTATACGCTTCGTTCCCACGAATCACCCTAAACTTCGGCCTCGTGCAGAACCGACGTTTTCCTGAAATTCGAAACGAATTCCACTTCATTAGAATCGATTCGCCCATCTCTAACTGTAACTAAATAACACCACCATATTGGAATTACACTTAGACCTGGGAGGAGGGGGCATTACAGATGGCATGAAAATACACTGACAAGGCAGTCTCAGTGGGCAAGTTATGTAAAAATGGAAGGGTTTTAATATGTATTCTTGCAATTGATGTTGGAGTTAGTGGATGGATGAGGTATAGTGGTGATGCGTGTGGTGCACCTGCACTTGAATAAATAACAGCAAATGACAATGTTCCAGGAAAAATTCAGACTTTTACTCCTGGCTACATTTACTAGTGGATGGGCATGGCTAGGCTGTGCTCAGGCTGCAGGGATCAGCAGGCTGCAGCAGCTGATTTGCGATCCCACCCTGATACACTTGCTGCAGACAGCTCTGTGATGTGACAGAGGCCCCACCACTCCTGACAGGGGGCGTGTCACAGCCAGCCTTATGGTAGACCCGAGGCCGCCCTTCACTGCAGGCAACTGTACACATGAATCCCATTTTAACCTCCTTGAAGGCTCTTTATTGGCAGCGCCTAGTGATATTCCTGGCTACCTTGTGTTACTTGTGCTTTATATTGTGTTTTGACTTATCCGAGTACCTGACCTCGCTTGTTTCTCCGACCCCTGTCCCTGGCTTGTCTTCTGATTTTGTACCTCGCTCCCGTCGTGTTTGACCTCGGCTTGTTACATTTATTCCCTCAGGTACTGTTTTGTAGCTTGGCGTTCCCTGATTGGTATTGACCCGACTGTCTGACTATTCTTCCTCCTGAGGGCCCCACCTTAGACGCAGGGACGTCGCCCATTTCCCCGTCTGCCCCCTGGGGCAGCACGCAAGTAGGCAGGACAGTGGGCGGGATCTGTCAGGGCTCACTTACCCCCCTTGACATGAAAAGGTTTTTTTTAAAATTTACTTCAGGACAAGGCACATCACACTATTATACATTGAAGACACAATACCTCCATAATTGACTCTCTTGACAATCTCTCTTGACAACTTCTCTCTTAGTCCTCTCTAACGATCCCTTGCTCTCTTCAGCAGTCCCCCAAACTGCCCACCTTGATCCCTGTTTTTTACGCTCTTACATGTCCCTCTGTCTCACAGATGAATCTCTCTTTCACTTGGTGCCCTTGGTTTACTGTTTCCTTTCTCTCTCTCTCTCCTTGTTCTTTTTGTGAGTGAGGTGTCCACCCCAGTCTACCCTATCTATCACCAGCTAATAGCTAGAGTTCCCTTTTTTTGCTTCTAACAAGCAATGTGTAGCTTGATGAACACTGAACTGAAACTCAGAGCAGACAGGCTTCTCTGTTTAACTGTGTGAATCTTAGCTCCTCCGCTGGCAGCTCACTGATTGGCTGCTAGCCCAGTAGCACTGTCTCCACTTGTTCCTACCGCAAATTTAAAAACTCTTTCATACCTCGCATTAACAACAAACTCGCATTACTGAAAAAAACATTCCCTTTTGCCTGAACATGTATTTACACATCTAAACATAACTATACATCTGCACCCCTTTACACCTCCCCTCTTTTTAACTGAAGCCCCTTTACACCTCCCCTGGCTTCACACCAAGAAAGACACAACCTTTGCAATAAATAATAACATTTCCATAAGGCAATAAGTGGTGCATACCTCTTATAACACAATGAAATATGGGGTAAGGTATCAGCGTCTCTTGTCCATTTCCGACCCCCCCCCCCCACACAACACACACACGCACACACACACAACACAATTCCTCTGACACTGGCCCTCCCATGGAACCCCTCCACCCGCGCCCCAAATTTCTTTTCCAGACCTGGCATTTTCTTGAAGCTGACCCCTTCCCTCATACAGCTATGAGGGTTTTTCGGGCTCACTGACCCTTCAAGGTCTGCGTTTCACAAAGAAAAAACCCTCTATCCATCCCCAAGAAGAGCCCAAACCGAGGCTAGGCAAACTCCAACACCTCTCTGTTGGTGCGGTTCTCTACAACCCACGGTCCTGCTATTCTCTGCCAGTTTATAAACCTATTGGCCTGGTCTTCCAGCTCTTTCTTAGGCTCCCAAGTCATAGGGCACAGAATAGACAACTTGGCTCATCAGACAGGGCGTGCTGCTACTCAGCCATCTTTAACACTCTTTCAAACACGCCACATTTCGGGTCTAAAATTAAAAATCTATCACGTCCCAAAGCAAATTCCCCCCTTTTTACCTCACGATTGGCTAACTAGCCTGACTGTCTACTGTTTGGCTGGAAACTCTTGGTGCTTGGCCACTCCTTTCCTTCCTGGCGGGAAACTTTTGACGCATCTTTGCCTGGCCATGCCCTTCTTCTCCACCACCACACTGTTCCGCCATCTTGCATTCTCTTGCACACGGGTCAGCCTGTTCAAACTCTCTGCTGGCCAATCTTGCTGGGGACATTCATTGGGACTATCTCTACCTGCCAACCACTGGTCTATCACTCCTCCCAGTTTTGCAACACTTTCAGGCCAACCACTCTTGGACAACATCAGGCTCATACTGTAAAGTCCCTCACAAAATCAGTTGTGACCACATCTGTTTCCCCGGCAGTCCTCAATAAACCCCTTTTTAACCACCAGCATGGTCCCCCACAAACTAAAAGCACTTCTTTTTTTTCAGGGGCAACCTTCAGGTGGGGAGTCTCCCTCTCCCACCATGCAGTGTCTTTCTTTGTCCTTTCTACTCCACAATCCTGCTGGACCACGTCAAGATGCCACAATGCAGTTTTATGGGTTACTGATGAGGGATGGATTTGTATGGATGATTGTATAGTGTTGTGGTGGTGCTTCTGCAACAGCAAACTCAGCAGTACTGTTAAATTGACATTCCCGTGTACCTGCATATGTATTTACAAATCTTAACAAAAGTATTTTTGCCCCCTTTCCATCGATGGGGCTGTCACTTTTGGGGGGCATTCGCGCTCCACCAATGAGCTTTAACTTGTATTCAGGCTGCTGAGGTGAAGGGGAGAAACATTGCAGTTAACACATGACTTCTCCCCCCATTCAAACACCAGTCTTCGTAGAACATGGGGAGGTGATTGTGAAATAAAAAACTTGCGGTTGCTGCTGCACTTTGCTTGCCTGGCCCCTCATCTTAGTGCATATAAAGCACCATCAAATGTAATCTCCTCTATTCCTGCAGCCTACTGGGATCTTTCACCCTTCAAGGCACTGGGGCTTGGGGCACTTTGGGTATCATTTTTTATTGAGTATTTGTAGTTGTCACTGTTAGGGTAAGTTCACACGGCGTGTTGGATCCGATTTTGTAACCATTTTGGATCTGAAAAAGGCATTCAAAAGCGCTGTGTAAAAGCCCCATTAAAGGGATCCCAGCACCAAAACGCGTGTTTTTTCTCACTTTGGGTGCAGAAGAACGCACCCAAAAATTTTTAAAAAAGGGCGTCTCTGGCGCAAACAATCAAGAATTAACATGTCAAAATTTGTTTGGGCGGATCTGAAGACCATGTAAAAACACACAACGGCGATCACTGTCTAAACCCGAGTTGTTTTACATTGAAAGTAAAATAAATCACACTGCCATTTTAGTGCGTGATTGGGTCTGAAAACAATCCTAAAAACCCCATCTAAAAATGGTCCAAAATAATCCCAAAAAAGCTGTTTGAACATACCCTTTTACCGATCATTGCCTCATTTAGACACCACAGATTTTGCTACAAATCCAAAGGTAGGTTTACCTTATCTCTGACACAGCAATTTTTGTCAACCACATGTTTTTTTCATCCCTGCCTTCCAAGAGCCATACCTTTTTTATTTTGACGTTGACATAGCCATACATAATATTATACTGAAGTTCTGAATTCTGCACTCCTGTCGACATTTCTATAACCATTGGATACTTTACTTGGATCGATGGTGGTTCAATCGAGCTATATTTGAGCACCCCAAAGAAGAAAATTCATATACTCGAGTACTATGGGTAGAAAAGGAAAAAATAGTGTTTCCAGCAGACAATGACCAGAGTGGCGAAGAAATGGTTCAATTTAAAATTTAAACAAAGTTTCGGATTGGCCCCCCGGTCCCCAAAACCTCAACCCCAAATTTAAAATTTGTGGTAAGTTGAAGAAAAAGCTGTATTCTACCCAAGTGAGTCGCCAGTATGGGGCCCCTCACTGAGAACGGTAAAAGAGACCTGGGGAAAAAATTTTTGGGCGAAACATCTGGGGTCGATCAAGAGCCCAGAAGGATTCAGGCATTTTTTAAAGCCAAAAGGGTTTTTCAAAAACAACATAACAAACAACTTAACGGTCAGGAGGTGGATCCACTGGACCACCGCAGGCGATGGCTAAGCCCACCCAGGATGGGAAACTTAAATGGGTCCCGGATTTACCAAGCCCGCCGCAAAGCGCGATGGTCTTGCCGGGCGGGACCACCCGGTCACTACCACGGGGGGGACTTTCCCGCGGGGGCGGCCAAGGGGAACAGTTTAAATCGCAGGCAGGGTCTGTCGTGGGGGGCAGGGGGCAGGGCAGGCGGGAAGGTTTTGTAAGGTAACAAAGGGAGGGGGCGGGACAAAAGGTATGGCAAACAAACACTTTAGGAAGCTTTCACCAACGGGGAAAAAACAAAGGGTCCGGGGAAGGCCGGCAGGAAGGGGCCGGGCTAAAAGGAGGGATGCCCGGCAATGACCAATTACCGGCCCTGCCCCTTTTAAATTTTAACTGCCGACACGCGCGCGCCCCTAGGGGCGGAGCCACGTCCGGGAAAACGGAACAGCGAGCAGGAGCGCGCCGGGTAAGTGAACGCCGGGGGGCCGAGACATGGCGGACCCGAACCCGACGTGCGGGGCGGGGGTCCGCGGCGAAGGGGGACAAAGCGCCCCGCACCCCCGGGGGGCAGTGGTCGCGGGCGTCCGTGAGACCACCCCTTTGGGGCCCCCCCTTGGGGGCCCCCTTACTGGAATGAAAAAAAATCCCGGGGTGAGGGTTGCGGTTCAGGATATTTTCCTCCGGCTCCCAAGACCTCTCTTCGGGCCAACCCCCCATCCACCAGGAAGTACGCTTTCCCCAGTTCTCCCCATGCCCAGAATTTCTTTGACCTCGAAGACACGCCTTCGGGGAAAAAAGATTAGGACCAAGGTTTTAGTAAGGAACATGAAACGATTTGGGGATTTTTCATCGAGGGGGAGCCGGGGGGGTTTTTAAAAGAAACCCCGGGGTTTAGCAGGGTGATGACCTCAAAGGTCCCAGGAAACGGGTCCCATTTTTTAAAAATCTCTAACACAAATACATGGGACACAAAGATAAGTAAAACCCAAGGTATAAGGGAAAATTGGAAATCATTACGCAAAAGGGAAAAAAAAAAAACCGGGACCTTAGTTACAGATTTGATCAAAAAAAAGTAAAAAAGCTCACCTCCCAAAACGTCAAGGGGATCCCAGACAGGTGTCCCTACCTGAACATGTTACCTCACTACTCAATTCAGACGCAACTTCTCAGGGAGTGAGAACTTCAATTGGATTATCCGCACTGGTTTTAAAAAAGGCAGCTAGTGAGGGAAACCAAGGGTTGCCATTTTTCAAATAGACTACAAAACGTAATAAGGGCCCTGGCACATCAAAAAATAAACTTTAAAAAAACGCAAGCATAGGCCCACACAAAAAAGGGCCCTTACCCTACATCTAACCCAAATACCCAGGGGCCCACACTAAAGACTAAGAAAAAACCTAAAGGGATATTTTAGGAATATTGGAAATGCATTACTGCAAAGGGAAAAATAATAAAAAACCCTGGGGCCCTCTAGTTTACAGTATTTGATCAAATTGAAATTAACCCAAAACCCCCCCAAAACGTAAAGGGGGACCAATCTTTGATCAAAAAACTGTAAACTAAGATTTCCAGGTTTTTTCATTTTTTTCCTTAGCAGTAATGCATTTCCAATATTCCAATAATACCTTGGGGTTTTTTACTTAGTCTTTATTTGGGGCCACGATTTTGGGTGTTAGATGAAATGCTATTGCCTTTTAAAGTGTGCACCTAGCTTGGGTTTTTTTAAAAAGTATTTTTTAGAGGGGCATAGCCTTATTATTTTTTCCAAATTTTAAGGGGAAGGCATCTTTAAGCGGAAATCTAGACGAAAGCAACACCCTTGAAACCCCGGAGAAAACCGGAGGGGGGGATTCTTCTTTTGGGCCGCTTGAGTCTTCATGGCGCTCAGAAAAGCCCCGGATCAGCGACGGGACGGGTCTGGACCAAGAGGGCCTTCATGTTTTTAAAGCAGTCTTTCCCCGCCGGGGAAACCTCAGAGGGGGTTTTGCCAGAAGAGGTGGGCGGGTTTCCCGGCCTTTACACGATTAAAAGGGGGGAAACCCCCCCCGGCTGGGACTCAAGGTGGGTTTTTTAAGAGAACTCCCCCAGGCAGTAAATTGGCCCAATCGCCCTTAAAACGTGCCGGACGAAATGGCAAGGTAACACCCCCAAGGGATTTGGGTTGACCCTCTCCCCCCCGGGCCCCCCTTTCATCTGCGGGGGTGGACGGAAGAAAGTCGAGCTTCACCTAAATTTGGGTTGCACGGGGCTCCCCAAAAAAACCCCTGGAGAAAAAAATTGGACTCCCCGGCCCCGAGAAAATTTTTGCTGAGGGAGCCCCGGGCAGCCCGAAAAAATTTGGAGGAAGAATAGTTTCACCAAAGGCGGGAGGCAGAGGGCAGCCCTGGCAACGGGAGGGAAATGCGCCATTTTGGGGGAAAAGCGTCCGTAATAAACCCAAAAAAATGGTTTTGGGCCAACGCCCGGAGGGGGGTCAGTTATAAATCCATGGGAAATGTTGGTCCAGGGTTTGGGTGGTAAGGGGAAAAGTGGTTTTGAAGTAAGGCCTCCGGCTTGTGACGTGGGCGTTTTTGTGTGGGCCCCGGGAGCACAAAAACAAACAAGTCCTTTAACATCCTTTTCAAGCTCTGGCCACCAATAGAACCGGGATATCAGGAAAAAGAAGGTTTTTTCGGGCCCGGGGAAAGGGACCACCCAAACCAATGAGAAATTGTCCCCATTTTAAGATACGTCGGGCGGGGGAGAAAGGACGCACATAAGTCCTTCCAGGAGGGCCCTTTCCCCGGAGGCCCCAACGGAGCTGCCGAGATGAGACTTTTTGGGGGAAATTATGTTTTTTCTGGAGAAGTATCTTCACCCCCCCCGGGTCGGGGGCACGGAGAGGGCGCCCACTCTCAAAATTCTTCTCAGCGGGCCCGGGAAGTGGATCAAAAAAAATCAAACCCCGGGAAAAGGAAAGCGACCACCAAACCCTGGCTTTGGGTTTAAAGGGTTCCCGGGAGCCCGCGCAGATATAGGTTCTTGTGGTCCGATAGATAGGGAAGGGGAAAAACGGGGCCCCTCCAGCAGATAACGCCAATTTCCCCCCGAGCCAATTTTATTGGGGATAAAACTCCCGGGTTTCCCCAATTTCATGGTAATTTCCTCTCGCCGGGGCCGGGGCTAAGGAAATTCTTAAAAAATAAGGCAAGGTTCAAGGGTTAACCCGTTGGGCCCTTTTCTAAGAACCGCTCCCCTCCCAAATTTTACACCCCCCAGGGAAGGGGTTTTGGGAATCCCGGACGGCAAGATTTAAGGGGGCCGTAAAGAAGGCAGACCCCCTTTTGCTTCGAAAACGCCTCCCGGCCTTGACCGGGCCCCTGCGTGGGGTTAGCTTTGGTTTTTTTTGGTGAGGGGGGACTATCGGGGCCACTAGCGAAAGAAGTGAGGGATGGAAAATGGCGAAAAGTAGTTGCAGAAGCCGAAGAATCGCTTTGGGTAGCCCGCAGCCCGACTGGGGGGGGCCACTGCAACACGGCCCGAAAAGTTTTTTCCCGGGGCCCCTACCCAAGGCCTTGGTCAGAGATGACCTACCCCCGAAACGGGGGGCTAGTCGATGGAAAAGGGCCTTTTCCCCAGCTTGGCAACAGGTGGTTCTCCCGGAACGTTTAGTACTTGAAAGAACATGGCTGCGGGGGGGTCTCCCGGGGTCAGGGGAGAACACCAGGATGCATCAAGGTAGACCACCCAAAACAGGTGGGGGAGGAGGGGGGGCCCTGAAGACGGGCCAAATTCACGGGGCTCCTTTAAAGAAAAGCGGGAGCAATTTCACCCGGGCCCAAAGGGGATCAACCCGGGACCAAAGGCCCATCCCCTTGGGGTTAAAGGCCGTCTTTTCCCTTCATCCCCTTTTCAATTCGGACCCAAAATTGTAGGGCCCCCTCAGGGTCCAACCTTTGAGAAATCTTGGCGCCCTGCAAAGGGGAAACAAAAAGTTTGTGTATCAAAGGGGCGGCATTTGGGTTTTTTAAAATTTTTTTACCGTGATCTTTTTCCCAAACCCCGGTAGTCCCAATGCAGGGCCCCAAGGTACCATCCTTCTTTTTTCAAGAAAAAAGAAACCCCCCGCCAGCCCGGGGGACGAGGGCATTTTAGATGAACCCCCTCCAGTAAAACCAGGTCCGATAGGAAAAAGTGGGGGTTCCCCAGCCATGGGGTCCGAGGAGGATCGCCGGGCAGGAGCGAGGCAACACTTTGAAGGGGATTTTTTTCTTATGGCCCGCGCCCCCCACGTGGAGGGACAGTGGCTTTTGGGGCAAACTGGGTGGTTTTCGCTAAAAACAGCCCCCGCTTACGGATGAGGAAAACAAGCGGTTTTCCCCCCAGGGGTTCCCCCCGGGCAGCCGATAAATTCCTCACTAGGGACTGGAGTAAAGAAGTTTCCCCGGCGGAGCCCGAGGGCCAGAAATCCCCGGGAAATTGGGAAAGTGATACCAGTCTCCGACACACCCGTACTGGGATCAACAGGCGTGGGAGGAGGAGGTTGCACCTAGGAAAGCCTCTCCCCCAGTCCTTTGGTGCGGGGGGTTCCCGCCCGGCTTGGGACGCTTTGGGGCCCAAAAACCCCCCAAAAAGGGTCCGGGCTGCCACAGTAGAGGCACAAATTTTTCCCTTTTCCGACGGGTGGGCCTAAATCTTTTCTCAGAAGGGTGGGGCCCGATCAAAACTGCATGGCCTCGGGTTGGGGGTTGGGGGGTTTGTGGGGGCGGAGAAACCCCTTGGGGAAAAACCCGGGCCAAAGGGGAGGGAAAACCCGGGGAGGGTTTTGGGGTGACTTGGGGGGCTCTTTTCGAAGCTTTCCCCCCTCCCGTTCAAAAAGAAGCGTACATAGATGCAGGTCCCCTTTAACCGGATCAGGGTCCTGAGGGGAAAACCCGGGGGGTCTCTAGCTGCCAAAACGTCCCCTTTAACCTCCCGGGTTAAGAGCCCTTTTTTGAAGGTAGCAACAGAGCGGCCTCGTTCCCAAAACAGTTCAGAGGGCCCAAATAACGGAAATGTAACCCCGTAGTCTCCTACAGGGCAGGTCCCCCTGGGGTAGGTTTAAAGGGGGCCCTTTTTCAGCGGAGGATTCACGGGCCCGGTTTTCCCCGAACACACTGCGGGAAATCCCCGAGGAAAGACTGTAAAATCCGCCGTCACTGGGGGGCGTTTTCCCGTTCCCCTAGGGGTTTTAGCCCATGCCAAGGCCTTCCCGTAGAGGAAAGGGTGACCCGAAAGACACCCCTTTCCCACTTCAACAGGAAAAAGATCAGCCATCAGCTCCACGTGCATAAAAGCCTTTTGGGGATGGGAAAAAACCCCCCCCGCAGAGTTTCGGGTCTCCATCGAATTTGATGGGAAACGACAGCCGAACTTGGGCCCCCCTCAGAGTCACAGGAAAACCGGGCGGGCTGGGAACAACCGCTTTAGGCCGGGGGGTGGTTTTTCTGCTGCCCGGGTGGTGACAGCTGGGGTGCAACATGGGTGGGGTAGCTGAGTAAGTTTCTGGCCGGGCCTTTTGACCCAGTTGCTGTGACTTTGGCCCGGGGAACAAAAGGTCGTCAGATTTCCCCCAGGGTGGGGTAACGGGACCTTGCGGGATCCCCTGGCCGATCCACTGTAAACTGGTCAGGAGGTGGATCCACGTGGACCACCCGCAAAGGGGATGGGGGTTAGCCCCCACCAGGGGTGGAAACTAAATGGGGCCCGGGATTTTAACCAAACCCCTTTGCAAACAAAAAACCAATTAACCCGGGGCACTGCCCCCTTTTAAAATTTTAAAATGCCCGGGGCGCACGCCCCTAGGGGGGGAGCCCCACGCCGGGGGACAGACAAAAACAGACAAAAAAGGCGGCCCCGGGGAAGTGAAACGGGCCCGAGGGGGCCGAGACATGAGCGGGCCCCGAAAACCCCACTTTCGGGAAAAGGGGCTTTTCCGCTGGGAGCCGGGCACGAACGCCCTTTTCACCCGGGACAGTGGTCGCAGGGCGTCCCCTACAACAATATAATAAAACTTAAAAATTTTTTGAAATAAAACTTAAAAATTTTAGAAGCAAAAACAGTAAAAATGGGATTTACATACAAAAATCTCAATTTTAAATTAAACATATGGGAAAAAAGTTTTTCAAGTAAAATTTTTTGGTTTTAAGAAAGTCAAGATGATTGTCAAAAATTATAAAAGTCTCACTTTAAACTGTAACAATGGTGAATTTGGGCCTGGAATTTCCCAAAGTTTAAACATAGTTTTTCTCCCTTTTTCTCGCAGTGACCTGAGGGTAAAGGGAAAATCCCCTTTCCCGAGGGGCCCGCTTTTCAACCTATCTAAACCCGGGGCCTACCTACCTTTCCTGGGGCCCCGCCAACCTACCTACCTAAGGGTTTCCTCCTGGGAATAACGTACTTATGGGGGCCCACCAACCTATCTAGGGGTTTTCCAAACAACTTGCAGGGGGCTACCTAACGGGGGGTTGGGACCGCTATTCTTTTAATCCCCTAAACAGTCCCAAAACCCGAAACCCCCGGGTGTTTCAACATTCCCCTTTCTCGCTGCCCCCAAAGGCACTGCCAAACTAAAGAAATGGAACCGGAAACCCGGGGTGTTCCCCCTTGCCATGTTCTTGCTTTCCCCCAATTACTGGGCCCTGTAAATCATTTAAACCCCGGAAAACCGGCGTTCCCCATTGCCCTGTTCTCACTGCCACCAATGCTACTCCCCCGTTTTTTTTTCCCCCCCTATAAACCCGGGAAAACCCGGCGTTCCCCATTGCCCCGTTTTCCGCTGCCACCAAAGATACCCCTTTCCTCTAATCTAGTGGAACCGGGAACCCCGGCTGTTCCCCAGCCATATTCTCACTGCCCCCCAATTTCTACCCGCCGCTAATCTATCAAACCGGAACCCGGCGTTTCCCCTTGCCATGTTCTTTTGCTGTCACCCCAAAAAACCCACTGTCCCAATTTTAGTTTTATCCGGAACCTTTGGGTGTTTCCCCCTTGCCCTGTTCTCCCCTGCCCCCAATGAAAACCCGGGCCTCTAAAGTAGTTGGGAACGGAACCTGGCTGTTTTCCCCATTGGGGGGGGCCAATTTTTCCCCTGCCACCAAGGGTAAATTTCCCATCTAATCTAGTGAAAACCAGAAACCTGGCTGTTTTTCCCCTTGCCATGGGTTTTGGCGCCACCAAAAAGCAAATGCCATCTAAACTAGTTGAAAACCGGGTCGTGGTTTTCCCCCATTACCCAAAGGGTTTTCACTACCACCAATGCTACTTTCCGTCTAATCTAGTGGGAAAAAAACCTGGCTGTTTTCCCCCTTGCCATTTTCCCTCGGCTTCCCCCAAAGGTCCTGCCAACTAGCCTATCAAACCGGAACCCGGCTGTTCCCCATTGCCATGTTTTCGCGGGCCACCAAAAGGGTAAACCCCAAACCCCCCGTCAATGTAGGGTTTATTCCCAACCTGGCTGTTCCCCATTGCCAGTTCTCCGGGGGCTGCCACCAAAGACACTTTTTCCTTTTAATGTATTGGGAACGGAACCTTGGGTTGGGTTTCCCCCTTTTTATGTTCCACTGCCACCCCAAACTACTGCCGTCTAATCTATTGAAACCCAAACCCCGGGTGTTCCCCCTTTTCCAAGTTCTTGGGGGTGCCAAACCCAAAGGGTACCTTTCCGTCCAATCTAGTTTGGGAACCGAACCGGGTGTTTCCCCCTTGCCCTTTTTCCCCCGCTTTTCCACCCAAAGGAAATGCTATAAACTTAGTCCCCAAAACCCGGGAAACCCGGGGGTTTTTTCCCCATTTCCATGTTTTTTGCTGTCACCCCAAAGCTAAAACCCCCCGTCAATGTAGTTTTTATCCGGAACCGGCTTGGGTTTTCCCCTTGCCATGTTCCTCCGGCCCCCTTTCCCCCAATGAACACTGCCCGGGCCCAAAAGTTGTGGGAACAGAAAACCCGGCTGTTCCCATTTAAAAATTTTTTTACTGGCCCCCCAAATTTCTACTTCCCCTCCCAAAACTAAGTTTAACCCCCCAAACCCGGGGTTCCCCACGCCATGTTCTCGCTTCCCCCCAAAACAAAAGCAGTCTAAACTAGTCCAAAGGGGGAAATTGGCTGGGCCCATTTTTATGTACTCACTGCCCCAAAACTCCTTTTTTTCCGCAAAACTAGGGAGAACCGAGCCTGGGTGTTTCTCCATTTGCCCGTTTCCCCACTGCCACCAATCCCACCCATCTAATTTTAGTCAAAAAATGGAAAACCCCCTTGGTTTCCCCTTTCCAAAGTTCTTGCTGCCCAACCATTTCCACCTTCCCTCTAATATTGTTGAACCGGGAAACCTTTTCTGTTTTCCCCCTTCCTATTCCCCGCAGCCAAAACCAATGCTACTCCGTCTAAACTAGTTGATCCGGAACTTCCAAGTTCCCCATTGCCATGGTTTTTCCCCCTGCCCCAATGCTACTGCCGACAAAAGTAAGTGGGGAAACCCAATCTAGCTGGGCCCCCATTGCCATTTCTCGGGCCACCAATGCTACTGCTGTCTAATTCCCGTTGGGAACCCAGAAGCTGCTTTTTCCCCCCTGGGCCCTATTCCCCACAGCCCCAAAGCAAATTGCCCCTTAAAAGAAGGGTTAACCCCGGAAACCGGGTGTTCCCCATTGCCATTTTCCCCCCTGCCAAACCCAAACTAATGCCGTCCCAAACTAGTCAAACCGGGAACCTGGCTGTTCCCCCCTTTCCATGTTTTTCCCCGCCCCGCCACCAATGCTACCTGCCTTTTTTAAAAAAAAAACTATCCCGACCAGAAACCCGGCTATTCCCCCCTTGCCATGGGTTCCCCGGGTGCCAGCAATGCTAAAAGCAGTCTAAAACAGGGGGAACCAGAACCTGGCTGTTCCTCATTTTCAGTTCTCCCCTGCCACCAAAGCTTTCTGCCGGCAAAACTAGAGGGAAATGGAACCCCGGGGTTTTCCCCTTGCTATGGGTTTTGCTGTCAAACCAAATGGTTACTGCCATCTAATCCCAAAGAACCAAACCTAAGTTGTTCCCCGTATCCAGTTTACTCTTATGAATGGTCATTACAGCTTCTCCATTCTTCACCTGTGTAGGTATAAAAATTGACCCAAATGTTCTGTGGTTCGCCTGAATATCTTAAGCTCCTTGATACCTAGAATAATCCTCCTCCCATTCAGTTGCCGAGGTCTCCGACAGAGCGCGGAGGCACTCGCGCAGTGTCCGAGATTGATACCTACTTGGCGAGGAATCTCGCAAATCCCCTCTCCTTGTGGTTTGCCTCTCATCTTGACCCTCCGATCTCTTCTATATTTGGCACTAGTTTTTCGTTTTTGTTCTTCCGACTGGACTATTAAGTATTCTGAAGGGCAATAATTGCGCTTCCATTGGCTCTGCTACTACATACAGCATTCATACAGCATTTACTGGTATTTCAAACCAGGCTATAATTCCCAAGCTGCCATATGTTGTCCTTTGCATTTAAATTACAGGGTAATGTTGAGTACTTCTTGTTTTTATTAGAACATACTAAAAATACTTATACTTATGGTACATATGATTGTTGTTTTTGCCTCTTGTTTTTTTTATTTTCCTTTCAATGTACTTATATTGTACCTATCATTGATTTGTGCTATGTATATCATCATTTGTTGTTTTAATGCAGTGCTTTGTGTTATATGCTGAATACTTAATAAACTGTTTTGAATACGAAAAATTGACCCGAACAACTTCTCCCATTGACTAATGTGGTTCGAAGTTTGATCCAAACGCCTCCATGTTCGAGATTCGCTTCGAACTCGAACATTTTAGGGTTCACTCATTCCTAATTGCTACCTGTGTTGGCTTCATTAAAGGTCAATGGAACTAACTGGTCATTTTAGATTGTGGAATTAACATGAATAAAGATAATGCTAATCTCTGATACAAGGGCCATGTATTTCTGTGCCTTCTTACAGAGTATGTGAGTGAAGAGAAAAAAAGTGAAAACATTGCTTTTTTGTGGGTTACAAAGAACAAATGTAGGTGGATGTGTTCGAGTACAGCACCATCTCCGTACCTACACAAAAACCCCTACAAGAAGCCTGAACAGTTATTAGCTGTTTTTATCCGGCTAGCCTCTCTAAGGCCAGTTTAAGTGTAAAATAGATCTCTATGATGCTGTCACTATGTGTCATTAGACCTGTTGGTGGGGGAGAACTTGCAGCTCTAGTAGTGGCACAGCATTGGGTCCAAATTTTGTGTGAAACTGGCCTAACTTTCACCCTTCCGCTATTGTTGTATGATGAATATGTTTTGGGCTAGTGTTATACAACAGTAGTATGAGATTTGCATTCTTTATAAAGAGTTTAATAGACCGCCATTAATTTAGGAGACTACCAGATGATTGTTTCTCTAAAAGAAGTAGACATGTGTGCATAGGACAAAAGGGAGTCTAACTTAGAAATGTCTGGTTGTGACATTTGCACCTTTTGGGGCCTCTGCACCATCCTCTCTCCGCAGTATACAGCAGAGGATGCGCTGTTAAGCTTTGTTTGCATCTCAGTCTACACACAGCCCTGCTGTGTAAAGTGGTTTCTTGACACACCCATCTGCTGTTTCTGTCCTGGGCTCAATGGGTTAAGTAGGATGTGATGATTGACAGACGTCTCCAACTCTAGCCTCTTTCCAGGATGCCAGAGAGCCAGTCACATTCTGGACCAGGTCCCTGGCTGCCTATGTATTACTCCTCATTTATGATCATCTATGTCAGAGATAGACTATCTTGAACCGGTGTGTGAATATTATTATTTATTTATTATTGTCCTCTGACTTTTCTCTCGCCTTATGTTTTGGTGCTTACTTGCCCGCTCTGGCCTTTGACCCGGTCTGCCTGACTACTCTTTTCTGTTTGTATGTCTTCTCTGTCTTCTGTGTGCACTTTACCAGCGTAGGGACCATCACCCAGTTGCCTCCGGCCATCTAGGGCCGGCTAAGCAAGTAGTCAGGGACAGCATTGGGGGTCTAGCCTTAGGGCTCACTTCTGTCCTTCCATTTCTGTTCACCTGCCCAGGACATCCCTAACACTGGTCTGGACTTTTGAAAAACTTTGTAAAAAGGACTCAAATAGGTTTGTTTTAGTAAATACTTGTTTTACTCATTAAATAACAATTGTAGATCATCCCTTTTTCTAACTCTAAAGTGTTCCATTTCTCTGTTATTCCTTATGAAAACATAAACAAATCAACAAGTGGGTGTCACCATTTCCCTTATAGAGTATGCCCCCACTCTGCCTGACACTGTCATCACTAATTAGAGAATATCAAAGTGTGTAATGACATGCCACTATAACACGTTCAATTAGCAGTGTGACGTGAAAGTAGGAGTACTGCTGTGTTACAAAGTCCTTAAAGGATAGGTACATCTCTTTTCCAGAAATTTAAAAGACTTAAAGCAACTAAGAAAATAGTTTTAATGATTAAAGGCTGCAAACAAACCATGTACTTTGTAATTGATCCTGCAGTCATACTCCTTCCTATCTGTGCCCTTCTTCTTGCAAACCTCCCAAAATACTCAGAACACTGAAATTGAAATTACATTGAAATTACTATTTGCTGCTCTGACACCTGAAATACTTACATTTCTACAAAGCTAGATTTCCAACATCATAAAGCTTCACTGAAAAAAAAAAATCCTTTAGGGATTAAGAAAAACCCTCTAAGTGAAACAGAGATAGATGGTACTTTAAGGGCTGTTATCTTTACTTTGGTTCCTGGTTTCTGTTTTGTTATGTGCCCTGTATTCTACCTCTGTATTACTATAATCATTTTCACTTACAATTATGATCTAACCATTAACGTCTAGAGAAAGACACTGTGTTCACATGCAACTTGGAAGCAGATGACTAGTTGTACATTAACTATTATAAACTATACATGAAAGCTATATATAGACACTTGTAAGGAATGTAAGGCCATGTTCACATGTTTTTTGAGAATCTTGTCTAGTTCTAAAAATTCTCAAAGTACATGCTTTATATCATGATGCAGTATTTTAAAGCAGAAGTGGACATGAATCCAAAAAGGGAAATTACATGAATCTGAATTATATAAATTGTTATCAGGGCCTTAGATATAAGCAAGACTAACCCTTTAAGGTCTAAGACTGGTCTGAACTTAAGGTCAAAGCCTTTTTTTAAAAATCTGACATGTGTCACTTCTTCCGGGAATAACTTTTAATGGTTTTACCTGTTTATGTGTTTTCTTTTGACATATTGTACTTTACGTTAGTAATTAATTTTGGTGAAAACAACCCTCATTTATGTGTGAAAAATATCAAAAAATACTGTGAACATTTTTTAAAAATTTCTATTTTCAAAGTTTAAATATTTCTGCATGTAAGACAGATAGCCATAACAAATGAAATGGTAAATAATGAACATCTACCATATGTCTACTTTATGATGGCATAATTTTTTTTAAAAAAATTGGTTTTTTAGGACATTAGGGGGCTCTTACATTTTGTAGCGAATTTTAAAATTTTCAAGACAATTTGCAACACAGATTTTTTTTTAAGGACCAGTCCAATTATGATGTGGCTTTGAGGGGCCTGTATGTTAGATTTCCTCTATAAATAGCTCCTTCTAAGAAACTGCACCCATCAAGATATTCAAAAAATCTTTTCGGAAGTTACAGCAGTCACCGCGCAGTATAAATGATAACTTTACTACATGGGTCAGTACAATCACAATGATATAAATTTTATAACGTTTTTAAATTCTTCCTACTTTTACAAAATAGAAATGCGTTTGTAAAATATTGCGTTTTTATGTCGTCATAGTCTGACAGACATAACTTTTTATTTTTTGTACATGGAGCTCATTATGGGCTTGTTTTTTGCGGGATGAGTTGATGTTTTTATTGGTACCATTATGGGATGCATATGACGCTTTGATCACTTTTTATTAAGTTTTTTTTTAGGCATTTTGAACAAAATAATAATCCTGATAATAATAATCCTGGTAGTGTTTTTTATTTTTTACAGTGGTTACCATGTGGTATAATTGACATATTAACTTTACTCAGCAGGTCAATACAATTGCAGCAATACCAATTTTTTTTTTTTTTTTTTAGGTTTTACTGCTTTTACACAATAAAAACACTTGTATATAGAAAAGAAAATACATTTTTGCATTGCCATAGTTTGAGTGCCATAACTTTTTTTATTTTTCTGTGTATGGAGCTGTTTGGGACTTGGTTTTTGCGGGATGAGTTGACGTTTCCATTTTGAGGGACACGATTTTTGATTGCACATTGATCTGTTTTTAGGAGGCAGGATAAAAAAAAATTGGTAATTCTGGTAGTGTTCTTTATTTTTATTTTTTACAGTGCTCACCGTGCAGTATAGATAACATGTTAGTTTTACTCTGCTGGGTGATACAATTACTATTATGCAATATTTCTGTCTTTTTTATGTTGTAGGAGTTTAAAAAAAAAATTAATGGAATATAACAATGTTTATGCATCGTTCTCTGCTAAGAGCCATACATCTTTCATTTTTCCATAGATGGAGCTGTGGATGGGCTTTTTTTTTTGCAGGACAAACTGACATTTTAATTGGCACAAATCGCAATTATGCCATCATTTTGGGGGGGTGTTAATGCTGTTGATTGTATGGGTAAATCTCATTAAATATTTAAATATTAGGTTATTATGCATGCAGGGATACCAAATATGTGTACTTTTTTATTTTTGATCTTTTTTGTGGTGATTGGTATTTGTGTTGAGCACTGTGTGTGTTTTACTGTATTTTGTTTTTTTACACTTTTTATTTTATTTTTTTTTCACTTGTCCCACTATAGGACTTTAGATGGGAATTGTTAGTTCCCTGGTATAACATATTATACTACATGTCAGGATAAATGACAGATGGCAGTGTTTTATGCCAATTGTCATTCAGCCTACTAGGCTCCGCCTGGTCTGACAGGAATACGTCATAGACAATCCAGAAGCCATTGTCTGTCCCCCAGTTGTCATGACAACCATTGGAATGCCGGTGATCGTGTCGTGGGGCTTCCGATGGAGGACAGAGGGAGTACCCTCTCTCTGTCAAACTCTGTCAAACTGTTGAGATCGCTATTTATTGCGGCAGCTAAGGGGTTAAATGGTCCAGAATGGAGTTATGACTGCAGGAGCCTGGCTCTCAATCACTGGTGGGCTCCCACGATGATCATGCGACATACAGGATGTTCCTGTATGTCATGGTTCATTAACAGGCACTGCACCATGACGTACAGGAACATCATGGGTGTTAAGGAGTAAATAAACTAAGGGCAACATGTATGAACCTGGCTCTGACTCGCCAGTTCTACTTCTGTTTTTAATATTGTAAGATCTGACAGTAAGTATGAAAGTGTCTCACAGCACTTTATAAATGCTTCCCGTTCTATGACAGAGGTAGCCTTAGCCTTGTCACTTTGAAACTGGTATAGATTTGTATGACAGTTTCGTGCCAAACTTTGAAGCATTTTTGGCAAATCATACAATTCTGGTGCAACACATCCCCTGCATCTTTGTCACATTCAAAAGTGTCATGTCTGGCAGAGATTGCACCAAGTTTAGGAAGCAAGACGGTTCATACATATATAGAAAAGAGCTTTGAGAGGAGCTTTCTTTCTCAACTAAACATCAATGGGCGTAATTATAGCCATAGCAACTGCTATGCGGCCCAGTAGTTGAGGGGACCCATTTCAAAAACCCTTTACCTTTCTAAAACCTAGCACTGCTATATGAGTTCTCTGATACTGACGATATGAATAATAGTCTCATATAATTGCTACTTACAAAGATGTTTTAGAGTCCTGTCATTAGGTGCGGACATCTAATTTTGCTATGGTGCCCCATGAATATAAGTTATGGCTCGGTCAACGTCTTTATCCTTCTTCCAAGTAAATTGCATTGACTGTACAGTTTGTCAAGCTGGCAATAGAGGATACCAGCAACTTCCCTAGCAGTCAAAACAGTTAAAGCTAGACCCGCATTAAGAAAAATGAGTAATTGTTCTCCTAAGAAATTGGTATGATTCTTCAACATTTTTTCATATGTAGAACTGTCTGCAAGTAAACCTAAAATTTGTTCACAATAATCCATCCTGTTCAGGACAACCACGGTTCTCCCCTTATCGGCCATTTTGAAAGCCACATTTTCCACATTATGTAGCTACTCCAAGGCTTTGTGTTGGGAATGAGAAAGAATAGAAGGAACATAGTTGCATTATGCAGTCTCCTGCACAATTTTTAATTCTCTTTCTATGCTGGTTTAAAACATGTCCATTGAATGTGTTCTAGCTTGAACTGGATAATACTGTAGGTTCTTGATTATACATGGAATGGGTGGCATGTTTGGACTTGTCACTTCTAAATTATTGGATTGCAGTTCTTCCAAAGATAAAAAAAAGCCATTTGTTCTTGGCAATATAAACCAGTGCAATTATTGCAAATTACCTTTTTGTTCTCAAATAGTACTTCTTCGGATTGTGACTGCCAAAAATGTCGCTTCACAGTTAAGTTCTGAATCCCAACTGTAATACTTCGCATTGCGTAGATGTTAAACTGATATCTGAAAGATTTAGAATGTCAATATTTTGCTTAGTGGTTATTCTGTTTGCCTGGTCTTTCTGTTGCTTCTACTTGGAGCGCTTACGTCCATGTAGATTGGCAAGCAGGATGCTGGACTCCTGTCAGTTCCCAGATGTGTTTTTGTGATAAGTGGTGGTTTAGATACATAAGGAGTGTGTGTGTCATATGTAGGTATGCTATGACTAACGGATAAAAACCTGAAACGCGTCAGCATTTTTTACCATGTGTATATAATGCCACATATTTTTGTCATGAACTTTATTTAAAGCATTTTATATTTTCATTGGAGCTGCTGGTATCTCCTATTACATATTAGATCTGCATCGCATTCTCAGAGTGCCCTCCGTGCAGCCCGCCCTAGTATGGAAAAGGTGGACTGACAATCCCTGCTTTTCATGTCGCTCAGTTTGTCCAGCACCAAAGATATATGGGGGGACATGTATGAACCTTGCGCCAGCTCGCCATTTCTACTTCTGTTTTTAACAGTGTACAGTCTGACAGTATGTATGAAAGTGTCTTTCAGCACTTTTTAAATTTGTGCCGTTCTACTCCAAAAGTAATCTCAGCCATGCCACTTTGAAACTGGTACAGATTTGTATGAGTTTGGCACGTTTTTGGTGTATTGTACAACTCTAGAGTGACACGCCCCTGAATCTTTGGAGCAGTCAAAAGTGTCTTGCCTGGTACATTGCACCAAGTTTGGGCATACGATGGTTCATACAGCTCTGGAACAGGGCTATGACAGTTTGGCTCAAAGCACGGCAAAAAAAAAATGGCGCAGCCCCATTCATACATATCCAGCAGCAATCCTCATGAGTATTATTTTACTAGTCAAATTTCCATATCACTTATATTACAGATGTAATCCATCATAAGCTGGAACAAAAAGGACATCCTATTCAGATCAATCTGATGTTGCTAGGAGATCTGAATCTCTCCGTAACAAAGTATGTACATTGGCATTCTTAACATGTGCCATAGTTTCTCCATGAAGACACATTTCTGTAAAGTCTAAAGTAGTGTTCTAGAAATGTGTCTATCCCTTTAATCAATGTTTTGCATTGCAAACACATCAAACAGGTTTTAACTCAGTTTCCCGTGAATACCTCCAGGGGTTCAAGCTTGCTGACTATAGATAATAACATGTCTGGCTACATTAGCAATACCTTTTTATAATTAAGGTTACAACCTTTGGATCTGCAGCTTTGACAAAGGTCAGGAAGTGTCAGATTTGATCTTGGCCGGGGCACCATCTGCATGGAGCCTGCATGTTCTCTTCCATGTGCTTTTACTTTGGTTTCTCCAAAAACATTGTGATAAGTTAATTGGCCTCCTATGAAATTGGCCCTAGTGTGTGTAACAGGGAAACAAGCTAAAGACTTCCAGTGGCGACACAGACTGGTGTGTATGATTGCAATCTATGTACAGCACAATATACTGGTGCTACATATGCAACTGGAATTAAATACATATCTTGTCACGTATATTGTTAGCAACCTTTAGCTTAACTGGAAGCACTTTCAAATGACCTACAAAAGAATTAAAGGTCACAAGTGGTCTAGTAGATGTACACTGGAGCAAAGACCCAGAAAGTAATTTGATTATCTTGTGACTGCCAGAATTTCACTAGGAATTTGACTGAGCAGACAAAATCATTAAGAAAACTGTAGAAATGTCCACAATTAGGTTTGGCTGAATAGAAGAATGAACTACTGCATAAACCAGTGATAAGCATAGCAAGGTTACACAATAAAATTGTTGCCACCACTTTATGACCCAAAATACCATAAACAGTGATGAACTGGGATTTCTGGGGCACATATATGGAGTTAGTTCTTGGGGCCAATTAGTGGAGTTGATTCTTGGGCCCCACCAGTACAGTTGATGGATGGGGCTCACCAGTGGAATTGATCTTTGGGGCTCACAAGTGAAGCTGATCCTTGGGGCTCACCAGTGGGGTCCATTCTTGGTGTCCTCCAGTTGAGTTGATTCTTGGGGCCCACCAGTAGAGTTTATTCTTGGGGCCCACCAGTGGAGTTTATTCTTGAGGCTCACTAGTGAAGTTAATTTTTGGGACCATCCAGTGGAGTTGATTCTTGTGGCCCACCAATGGAGTTGATTATTTGGCCCCACCAGTGGAGTTGATTCTTGGGGCTCACCAGTAGACTTGATTCTTGGGGTTCACTCTAGAGTTATTGCACATGACTGTATATCCTCTCACTTTCCACCCCTCTTTTTCTGCCTTTCTCCCTGAAAAACAGCTCGAGGCCTGACGAGCCCAGCCATGGTTTCCTCTTCTCCACTTTGGAAAAGTCTGAACCTGATCATAAATATGTACCCAGGAGGCAAAAAGCAATAGACAGCTATAGACCAGGTTTACCTATGTAAACATGCACTATGATAGTACCATGCTTATAAGCATTTTGCTTCACAGTTTACCCAGTGGCTTAAAGAGGAATTCCCATTTCATACATATATGGTATATTGAAAGGATATTCCAGAAATGTCATAAAGGTGCAGGCTCCACTTCTGGGACCTGCAGCTATCACAAGGACTGGGTGCCCCTTTTCGCAGCAGGAAACAGTGAGGTGGCCACTCATGTGCAGCTCTATCCTTTCAGTTCAATGAGAGATCCGAGTACATTCTAGACCCATAACCTTTTAACTTTTTCATTGGTAGACCTATGTCGGCTCTCACTACAGATATTTTGGGCATATTACCAGGATATGCCATAAATGTTTGCTAGGTATCGGTACCAACAGTTGTACCCATGGTGGACCTCTTGCTGCTAATGAGAACGAACCATTAGCTGCACATGGGTGGTTATTTTCTTTTATTTCAGTACGAGTTCTAAGTACAGTTTCTTATTTTTCAATTGGTTGTTGCCTGGAAAAAATCAGAAGCTTTGCTGACATTCATGTAACTCAAACAAGAAAGTATCCAGCATCCAATCCAGCCATAAATACATAAAACTTTTTATTTATTGCATCTTTTTTTTAAATCGCTGAGATAGATACAAATAAAAACATGCAAGCACACTGACATGTTTCATCTCACCTGTGTGAAGACTGTTTTTGTACATATTTTTGGAGGGAGACAAGCTGGCCAAAACCAGCAATAGTGATACTGGTTTTTTTTTTTTTTTGGTTTTTTTTGGGGCAATTATAGGGGAAAAATTAAGATGTTATTTTTATTTTTAAACTTTTGTTTTTTGGTTTGCATTGATGTCAAAAGGGGTTTAAAATTTTTGGGTGTCTTTTTTTTAATACGGTAAATAAAAATAGGAGAAAACTTCATAATTTTTTTTAAAATACTTTCTCTTTTTTAAAAATTTATTGTGTTCCTCCCCTTTGGGAAAATTTCAAAAATGCAGCCCATCGGGACCCCCTCTGGCAGTTTTGGTTGTGGGGAAACCCAAAATTAGATGTCGGGGCCCTGCCTCGGGACAGAAGAAACTTTTCTAAACTGCATTATTTTTTAAGTCACAAAAAAGGGGGGGGGGTTTGGGCATTATTTCGGGTGGGTCAGCATTTAGTAAACGGGCCCTTTTAAAAAGCAGGCTCAACCACTAAGCTCACCCTTTACTCCGGGGGCCCCCCCAAAATTTTCATGCAAACATGTAATTTTAATGTTTTAAAGGGAAATTTAAAAAAATGTCCCAATATTAAGCTGGTTTTTCCCTATGGTGCGGGGAAAAGAAAGTTGTAACTTGTCCCTATAAGCCCTGTCCCAAAACCCCTGTTTGAATAAAGCAAAAGACTGCTTGAATAAAATGAGATTTGGCCTACTTTTGAGAAAATTTTTAAGGGGAATTTTCCCAAACATAGAAAAATTTAAAATTATCGATTTAATTAAAATTTAAATTTTATTTTACTTTACTCTGCAGGAAAAGTGTCATTTTTTCCAAAAATTTTTTTCCAAGGCCAAAATGAAAAAAGGGAAATTAAAAAACATTTGGGAACCCAAAATTGTCATTAAAACCCCCTTCCCCACTGTTATTTTGGGGGAAAAAACATACCCCCTTCTTTTCCCCCTTTTTCCCGGGTAAAAAGAAAATTTTCAACACATGACCCCAAAAAATAAAAAATTTTTCTTTTGAATATTTAATAACCTTTTAAAAGGAAATATGGCCCAAACTTCTGTGGGGTTTCAACCGGGATTAATTAAACCCCCCAAAAGGGAAACCCAACATTCCTAAAACCCCCCTTTTTAAATTTTTTAAAATTAAAGTCAAAATTCTATTTTCCTCCACAAAAAATATATGCTCTATTTATTACTAATCCCTCTCTTTTCACGGGTGCACTCAAAATTTCCATCATAAAAAGGCCCCAAAAATTAAAATTGAAAGTGAACAATTTTCATCCCCTCCCCCCCTTTGGGCTTTTAAAGGCCAACTTTTAATTTTAAAAGGAAAAAAAAAAGGGAAAAACTTCTAGCCCCCTAAAAAAATTTTGTCCCTGAAATTTCTCCCCCTTGTCCCCTTGTCCACCCTCTTTTCTTCCCTTTTATATGAAAGCCCACCCCGTTTGCAAAAGGTGACCATATGTCTACTACATGGTTAGAAAACATAGTCATTTATAAAAAGAAGTCATTGATAGTTAAGGAGAAAATCAAACTTTGCCAAAAAAAGGGATAAATTTTAGTTAAAAGAGCAATATGATTATATGTTTTTTGTTTTATAGGTCCCCCTAAAATTTGTGTGGAATTGAAGATAGGTTTTTTGGGGTAGGGTTTACCCGCGTAAATGCGGCACGTTTCAATAGGGGGGCTTAACGCTGGGTTTATTTTGGGAGTCCTTTTTAAAACCCTTGGCATGCATTACCCACGGGGGTATTCGCCCCAAGTAAATTGGGGAATTTTCACTTATCTCCCCGCCATACAAAAGTGCGTTTTGTGGGGGGCGGGAAGGGGGAGGCGTAATCCATAGGGTTTCGCCCCAAAAAAGGATGCAAAAAAGGGAGCGAACTGCGCACTTTAAATTTTCACCGTGGGGAAAATACCTTAGGTATGTTTACTACGGTTATTTCGGGGGGGAAATTTTCGGGCCGGGATTTTCGGGCCGAAATTAAAGTCACATAAAAGGCGGGGGTTCAATGAGTGAAAATTAGGGTTAGCATTTTATTTTTCCCAAAGTAAAATACCCCGCGTTTACACAGGCTTAATTTTTTACGAGTATTTGCGGGCGTAAATTTCGCCGTTTCAAATTTCGATCGTAAAATTTAAAGTTTTTCCCCTTTTCACTTATTTTAGGCTTTTTTTAAAACGTTTAAAACCCCAAGTAAAGAATGGGGTTTTTAAATTTTCGAACGGGGAAAAAAACGCCCCACACTTTGTTTCACATAAATTTTGAAACCCCCTTTTTGGGACGTATTTGGCGGATGTAAATAGTCCGGGAAATTCCCCCCCGAAATAAGCCGTGTGAACATAGCCTTAAGGTATAAATCAAAACACCTAACCTCCCCAAAATTTCCCTTTAAATATTCCCCCTTTTTCCACAAAAGTTAAACGGCACTAGGACATTTTGCAAATACATTTTGGCTTACTTATTTTTAATGCCCTCCTTACAACATTGTGCTCCATTTTAACAGGATGCAGAGGCCAGAAGCAGCATAGTGCCATGTACAACCACAATATACGGGATGGACCACAGTACTGTACATTGGCTCTGCTGAGCACAAATATGTGACATTAGTTACTATATAGCCCAGGATCATTATTCTTCCATACCGAACTCTAGGTAGGTAAAGTTTCTCCTTGAGGAGAGCACCATAAATGTGTATGGAGACTTAGTGCGACATATATCAATTTTGTCACCCAAACGATAATTTTATTGAGCGCAGTAGCGTAGAACTCGCCTGAATTTATGAACCTGTTCTACTGCAGGTTATTGATTTAGCGCATTTTCGTTCCACTATGACAACTTTTAAGTTGGTCTGCCTGTTCCAGCAGTAATGCGTCTACTAAAAGATAATTTTATTGTGCACAGTAGTATAGAACTCGCCTGAATTTATGAACCTGTTCTACTGTGAGTCATAGATTTAGCACATTTTAGTTCCACTACGACATCTCAAGCTCAGGTAGACCACTTTAAAGTTGGTCTCCCTGTTCCAGCAGTAATGAGCCTAGTTTTGCCGTCCTACAGTCATAAATGTGTAGAATCATACGGTTGTGGTGTGACACGCCTCCAGAAAACCCACACATCTTAGGCGCATTACAAAGTGCCTCGGGCGCCTCATTAATGCGCCTAATTTTGGAGTGTGCCGGCTCATACATCGAGAGAACAGGGCTGCAACAGTTTTTTTGGGCTCAAAGGACACCAGAATACTGGCGCAGCCCCGTACATACACGTCGTCCTTAAAGGCTATGCAATGCTCCATGGGAAAATACAATATGCAAATAAGCTCTAGGGAAGCATATTAGTCCTTGTGGGCCACCGATAGAAAGCAGCAGTCCTTAAAGTGAACCTCTCAGATGATTGTTGCTGCCCTATCTGAGAGTAGAATGTGATTGAGGGATAGAAGCTGAGTGCTGTAATATATAGGTTTATATAATTTGATGCTGAATTTCTGAGTAAAAAGCAGGGGAAATATGTGAAAGTGAAACTAAAAGTACTGCTGAACCTGCCCACATACAGCGATTAACTGCACTATACACACACTGATGCAGGAAAGCTGTCTATCACTGAATGTGGGCACAGTAAGCAGGACTCTCACTGTCACTTAAAGGGGATTTGCCAAGAATTGCCTTATCTGCTAAGAAGCAAAAGTAAACAAAGCATGCTTGATGCTGAGAGGAGAGCAGGTCAAGCACAGACCCATGCATAAGGGATCATGTGCAATGTTCACTCAAATAATCAAACTACAACTAGTGGATTCTGTATACAAAAGACAACACCTTTTCTCCACAGCCCCTTGAAATCTCCTTTATGTTCCCTGTCATCAGATAAAGCAGGGATCTACTCAGATAATCCCACTACAACTCGTGGATTCTGAAATACAAAAGACAACATATTTCCCACAGCCCTTTCACCTTCCTCTCATCAGAAAAGAAGTGTCTCTGCACAAGCCGGCCAGTTCAGCTCCTGTCACTCTGCCTGGTGTATCTAATGCAAGCTTTAAAAGTAACAAAGGGCAGATAAGGCAGCCAGTAGCTCTGTCAGGCTGCAATTTTTTTAATCACATATATTTAGAAAAGTGATTAAATACCCATTTTGGAGGATCCCACGTCAACATTACATCTCGGCAAAACCCCTTTAAGGAGTCCAGTCATTAATTACTCTGCTTTTACTTAGAAATTCTGCTCCAAATCATATAGACCTACATATCACAGAGCTCCGCTTTTCTCCCTTTATCACATCCTGCTCTCAAATAGGACCACATAAACCACCTGACAGGCTTTCTTTAAAGTCACATCTGACTGTGCAGTCTATGGAGAAATTGTGAGATTGATTTTATTGTTAACTGGTTCTTCATAAAATGGCTACAAAGACTCAATGATCCCCAAACTGTTGTAAAGGCTTTACATAGTTTAACTCATGGAGTGGATGTCTGGGCTACCTTAGATCCCAGGGCTTTGTTTAACTCCAGATTGGCTTTATGAAACATAAAAATATGAAAATAACCCTATGCACATAAGTCACAATGCGATACAGGAACATCTAAAGTTACAGATGCAAATGTAATACTGTAGTGATTTCTACAAAATAAGAGATACATCAGCACTTTAAATAACGTAAAAAAATCACTTCCTGCCTTCTCCCTTGCGGCAGTATTTAATGTTAATGTGGAATGTTCTTTTAACCTCGGGGGAGATTCAGGAATGAAACTTAAAGCACCAATGTTCCCACACTGTGGGGGAACAAGAAGAAAAACAGATGTTTTCAAAGCAAGAGGCCAGAAAGTCCTGTAATAAATTGCAGACATCTTAACCCTTGAGCAGCAACAAGGCTGCAGGAGACAGCTAAGCAGGGAAGACGTATACACTCACAAGGAATCTGAATGTGTTTAGATCTGTCCCTGCAAATCCAGCATGTATGCAGTTCATCCCAAGGCAATGCTGGACAATCTCACCAAGAGTCATATATTACATCACAAGTCTGTCCATAAGGCAATGGACAGATTGTACTGTGCTCTGTACATACATGGGTCACAAAGTATCACAAACTAAATAACCTAAGGGCATTCACTTTATAATGCATGCTGCGTACCTGCAAGTTTATCTACATATTGCACTTTGCTTGGAATTCTAACACTGCAATATCGTTGATCAAATGATAAAGAATGGAAAGTCTGTACTATAAACTCATAAATGCACCCTCATCTGCAAATAACAAGTTACATTGATGACAAATATGATATTGATCTCAAATGTTACTCAAATAACAATAGCTCTTTGAGTTACGAACTCCCCATGTCTTTGATGTTGATTATTGAGTCTCCATCTGTTGCCTCTATGACCACTCCAGATAGTCATTCCACTTCAGACTGGAGCAACAAAATGTCAGTCAATACAGGTTTGGTCCCCAGTATAAATGCAGATTAATTTCTAGAAGGACATCAAACATTGGCACCAATGCCAGGATCCTGGCTGGTATATTCAGCTCTAATACTAATATACACTATCATATAGTTAGAGAGCCAGCTTCTATACGCAGGATATCAGGTCAGTCTGTGTCCTTTAAATCCTGGGAGGTTAGTTTGAGGAACAGCACCAGCTTGGAATCTTTACAGTTTTTCCACATCACTACTAATAGTAATGCACACGACCTATGGTGCCAGTACCAGTACCCAGAATATCAGGCTGTCCATTTCTCCATATCTCTCTAATGATCCTCTCACGCTCCTCTAGTCTTTGGGCTCTTTCCAGCTCTTCTGCTGATGTGAATACATTAACTGTCATTGTACCATCCAGAGGTGGCTGACTTCCTAGCGATGTATCCGTCACAGGAGTTAAAATAAAAGTGTCCTCATTGTCGTCGCTATCTGGATCCTCCTCATCTCCTGTTATAGAAAGGGGCTCTTTAACACAATCTTTTGGAGGGCTCTTCTTTGGTTTGGAAGGAAGACTGGGAGTCCGTGGTTTGCAAGAGATGCGGATGACCAGCATACAGAGTGTTAAGATTAGTCCAAAACAAACACCAAGAACAAAGTAAAGCCCAAATGACTCTGGATTTTCTGGAAAAAAAAGAAGCTTTTGTCAGTATATGTATTATATCCTATAAAAGTTTCCTTATGGGAGATTTACTCACATCGGAAAACTTAAAACATGAGTTGATGGAGTGAGATAAAGATTCTCCATTTGCTAATTTTTATTTTTTTATTTTTAGGTGATGTTTTTCACCATCAAGTAATGAGAAATGATACAAATATACTTTCTGCAACAGCTCCACACTTTACATGATCTTTGCACATAGTCTATTCTTGTCATCTGTACTACATGTTAAGACATACAACTCTTCTGACTGTACCAATAACGAGCTGTGCAACTCTGATCATCACATGACTAAGACTATTTTTTTGCCCTGAAAGGTTTTGATTGAATGACAGCAAGTAGAGATCTTGAAAACTGTGAAGAGCTGATACAGAACATATTTAGGAAGACTGGAGACATTTTCATCAAACAACAAACAGCCAGTAGTTAGTGAAGTTGTAATACTCCTGTCAACAATGGCTTGGTAAAACAGAGAGGATACAAGAAATCTATATCTCCATCAGGGGCGTAACTATTGGGGGTGCAGAGGTAGCAGCCATTACCGGGCCCGGCATCCCAAGGGGGGTCCAAAATCCTTTCGCCACATAGAAGACACCAGTATTGTAAAGACACATTGTAATTGGGGGCTCTATTTCATTCTCTGCATCAGGGCCCAGGAGCTCCAAGTTACGCCTCTGATCTTCATACATTGCATTTACAACCCACCTACTTAGCATGTTATATCTGAACAATTTTCAGGATAAAAGGAGGTCTTAAGCCATGACATCTTCTGACACATCTGTTTTAGTAAAAACTAATGTTTCTAATAAAATTGCAATTATGGGGCAACTTTTCTTTGTGTTGTGTTATTCCTTCAAGAAATGTATTACTAATTAGGCAACTGGGTGTTACCATTTCGAATGGGTGTGTCCTTGCACCCACTGACTCACGGACTAATTGGACAATGTCATACTGTGCAAGGACAGAGCCCAAACTGGTAATTCCCAATTTACAGTTTAGTAATACATTTCTAGCAGGAATAACAAAACCAAAAAAAATCACTCAATATAGTGATCCAAGAAAATATGCTACAGAATTGTCATTCTGTTGGAAAAACAAAACAATCACGTAAGAAGAGAGACCATGGGTTCTTTTTAAGGCAGTCACTGGTAATGGTTTTTATGCAATATTCCTGTATTGTACTAAGCAATGTGCACCAAAACCATTGGCCCAGTCATTCTTCACCCACCTCCTAGAAGAAACAAGAACATGGTGACTCTTGAGGCAATTCTCTACACCCATGTTTTATAATATGACAGTATCAATAGCAAGTCTGAGCTCTAGCAGGTGTGATAAGTAGAAGAATGAGGCCATACTCAACTGCCTCAACCCCTTTGCAATGGTCTACCCTGTTTCCCCGAAAATAAGACACCCCCGATAATAAGACATAGTGCATTTTTAGTTATGAAATTCAGAGTTTGACTGCTTATGCTAATGTTTGTTATGAAATCACTACATTTATTTTAAAATAATGTTGATGTTTTTGTTCAATGATAAATGTGAATTCTTGTTCATAGAAAAAAAAACATCCCCTAAAAATAAGTCTTAGCTCCTCTTTAGGAGCAAAAATTAATATAAGACACTGTCTTCTTTTCGGGGAAACAGGGTATGTAGCAGCTTGCAGAGGCTGCTTCTATGGTACTTGTACTGTTGACAGTAATTATAAAGTGATCGACAGTATATTGTCTATAATAACAGTTTACTTGTAATCCCTATTTACCCTACTTCATCTTTTCCTCATTCATAAAATACAAAATATTTGTACAATTGAAGTGAATACTACACCTCTAATATGAGCATAGGCTGCTATGCTGTTACTCAGGAACTCCATCTCCTTCTTGTGAGTATCCATCGGCCAAAGTTCACGAACAGTGATGATGACTTCTCTTTACCTGAAATATTTGAAAGTACATTTATTACAGCATTCAATCCTTATTAACCTCTTTCTACAAGTGGACATAACTGTATATTCAATTTATTGTTCCCACACATAGATAAAGAGTTACATCCAGTGGATCTAAGGGTGATAGCTGTTAAAGTGGGGGGGGGGGGGGTAGGGGTTCTGCCATCTTATTAGTGCCAAAGGATTAAATGGAGATGCCAGGTGGGTTTCCATAGTATCCAGTGATCCTAACAAAAGCCAACACACCTGCCATAGCTAATTATACCAAAGCACTAGATCACTACATAAAGTATTAAGTGATCGCACTGAGAAATGCCCTAAAGGGACTAAAAAGTTTATTGAAAGTAAAAAAAAAATAAAAAATGTTTTTTTTCTATTAACATGGTTTTATTTTGAAAAGAGTAAAAAAAATAGACATTTATGGTACTGCTGCAATTGTAAAAAAGTGAACACATTATTTATACCACATGGTGAAAGACACATAAAACACGTAATTTCCCCCTTCCCAAAATATGAAAAGAGTGACTAACATATGTGTACCCTAATATGGTTCTGTTAAAAATATGACTTGTCCCACAGAAAACAAGCCCACATACAGCTACACTGATTATTATGGCTCTCGGAATACTGCAACATAAATTATTTTTTTCCATGAAATGTGATATTATTGTGAAAACACAATGAAAAATTTATAATGCACAAAAAATGATAGAATTGTTGTTATTGTCTGTTTGCGGAAGTTTCTACAAAACAAAATGTTATCAATAAGTTATATATACATTATAAAGGGTGCATCGAAGAATACATCTCATAATGCAAAAAAGCAGCCCTCATAAAGCTATGTCAATGGAGAAATGGAGAAAATGTATGACTCTCTGAATGCATCTTCACAAAAACAAAAAAATTCTGGGGTCCCTAACACCAATGTAGGCTCAGCTCTGAAGGTGCAAACAATTAACTTTTTTTTTCATTAGACGACCCTTTCCTACATGTATGCATGCATACTAACTTCACTAGGGATGCCTGTTTTAGAGTCGGATAGTCTCAAAAAAATGGGAATCTAGCAAGAGAACCAAGAGTGACTTTTAATAACTATATTTACTGTTTTGCCATAGCCAAACTTAAACTCTATCAGTTCTCAATCTATAAAACACTAAAACTTAACTTTTATTATATATAACACTTAACCTCTATACACACTATTAAAAAACCTGATTTCTAACCTCTCAATTTATCCCTTTCTAATTGTGAAGGAATAGCTCCTTTTCTATTATCAAGTCTGGTGGAGCACCACCTATTAACAGGGAAACCCTACATATACAGTGATTTGCTAGCTTCAAAAAGTAATCCCAAACATTTTACTTGGGCAGTCATCCCTAATCTTATGGGCATGAAATATATAGGGTTTCCTTTTGAGACCCTCTGCAGCGGGTAACACAGTAGAGTAGAAAGAGGAAGAAAATCACAAATATGTAATAAAAGTTAAGTTTTAGTGTTTTATAGATTGAGAACTGATAGAGATTAAGTTTGCCTATGGCAAAACAGTAAATATGTTTTAGAGTCAGGTCACAAATTAAAGTTAAACTCAGCCTGGATATCACGGATTTGATTCAGGTCCGACCAAACCAAATGCTAACCCTTACTCTTGCCAGAACCTCAGCACCAACTTAGGTTTAGGGTTACATTAGGGTAGTGATTTACTAGGATTCAGGTTTGGGGCATCCCAAATATTTTGTCATGTTTGGCCGAATTACTGTCAAAGAAAAGAGTGATTCTTAACAATGCTCAATAGCCAGAAGGTTCACACATTAGTGATGGTGACTACAATGATCTTAAATCTGATGTAATCTATATTGACACTATCATTAAATTGGCATTAGGGGACTGCAGTTCCTGGGGAATCTCCTGCTCTGTCAGCTGTAGGAAATGTTATCCTTCTCCTCATAAAAACACATGGCTCTCAATGTTCCTCAACATACAACAAATAAAGTGGTTGGTAACATCTACGTGAGGGCTAATGCTGCTAAAACAGAGCCTGGATGGTAGCATACAGAGCCTTCAAAATTATATGTATGTACATGTTCTTCTCTAGAAGCAATGCTTTCTCATCGTCCATACATGTGTTGCCTGTTGGATAATTGTTAAGGATGGAGAATCTTTCAGATAACCTCTGTATGAAATTGAACGCATATGGACAGGGGCAAAGTGTCCATCTGTACAAGGGTACAGTAGATAATGGGGTCCGTTGTCACCTTAAAGGGATTTTTCCACAAAGCAGAAATTCTTTCTGAGACTGACTTGTAGCACACTTCAGTGAATGGGGCGATAGCCGCACTTGCGCAGCTCTGCACCATTCACTTTTATGGGAGTTCTAAGTAAAGCCAAGCACACTTGCTCTATTATCAGACATGCCATAGAAAAGAGAAGGGAGAATTGTGCAAGCATGACCCTCTTCCTGCTCTCTAATGTGGGCTCGGAGCAAGCCACAGGGGATTTTGCTTTTGTGGCAAACCCCCTTAAGAGCAGCTTCTACTGTGTAATAGATTGCATGTAAATTATTCAAGTAATGAGTTTTGTGGCAAACAATTTCTGGTGGATTATTACAGAGACACAGGGAATTCTCTATAATAAGACACTACAAAACAAGGGAGCCATTTACTTTTCTTGCACAGTGGTACTCTGCTGTCTATGTCTGTCCCTGCATACAGAGATAAACCAAAGACTTTATGCCCAAACAAATGTAACTGTAATTTGTCAATGTGCTTTTTCTACTTCAGTTTCCACTACATTTTAATTTCCTTATGATGCTACATGTTTAATTAAAAAAGATGGGAAGTAGAACAGGGGTCATCCGCTCAGAGGTATTAATGCATCATATCCCCCCACGAGTAGTGACCTGGTTTCCTGCATCTCCTAAAATACATCCCAGCAACTTCCTTCCAGGTTTGAAATATTTTCTGGCACTCCTATAAACAAACATCCCTGTCTCTGCAACATACACATCTGCTTTCATGGGTCTAGCCTTTGTATACAAAACCATCATACATACATTCATCGTTCTATTCCAGACCCATCACTTCAGCTATATTTATGTATCATCAATTTGATGGCAAACACATAGTACTAAAATGTACTAGAAGGCATGAAAAATAATATTAAGTATGTACAGTAGACTCTCACGTTACAGTGGCCCCAGGATAGAATATTTTCAACACAATGGTCTTTCCCGGACATTGTACCAGGCTCACCATACAGGTGTACTGTCACAATAATGTACAACTAATATTTCAGGGACCGTAAGCTCTAGCAGAGGACAACCTCCTTTAGAGCTAACTTTATAACCACGCAATAGATATTCTATTAAACCCTGCAGGTGCAAAGATAACTTGAAAGTGGCCATGCTCATTTTTGGATAAACATAGCATAGGCCCCTTGTAATAATTTACTGTGGTGGACCCAAGAAACTGACTTCATAAACAGTCATAAGATATTCTATTAAACCCTGTATGTGCAAAGATAACTTGAAACTGGCCATGCTCATTTTTTGGATAGACATAGCATGGGTCCTTCAAATAATTGACTCTGGTGGGCGCAACAAACTTTCTCACTATGGGGGACATGTATGATTGGCATTTTCGGCGGTTTTCTGGCGTATAATGCGCATCTCTGTGCCGACTCTGCTGTCGGACGCACCTCCCCTATGTGTTAGGCGCATTAGGCGAAAGCTTCGCCAATTTTTAATGCGCCTAACATGAAGAGGCGAGCTGTGGGCGTTCTGGGGCGGGACGCACCACATTCGAAAACACCGACGCATGTACGAATGCGGGTCGGCAAAGTCAGACGCATTAAAGCTCCGAAAGGCAGACCAATTTCAATGTTCGGCGTCAACATACATCAGGCACAGTTTTCACGGAAAAAGAGGTGAAAACAGGCGCTTCGACGTGCCGATCTTTATACATGTCCCCCTATGTGTATTGTCAGGTTAATGATTAAGATCCACTTTTTTGTAGATATACACAATGTTGCAGTATAAATGGACATACATTTAGGCCTCGTTCACACGGCTTATTTCGGACGGATTTGCCGACGGAAAAATCCGTCGGCAAATCCGTCCGAAATAAGTCACAGCCTATTTTCTATTGATTTCAATAGAAAATACGGCGCGTCGTTCACACGACGCAAAACTCCGTTCCGGATTGCCGCCGCGGATTGACGACGGCAATCCGGACGGAAAAACAATTGACATGTCAATTCTTTCCGGACGGATTCACCACCTACTTATGTGCAACTGATTTTCAACTGATTTCAGAACGTATTTACATCGGAAATCCGTTGTAAATACGTTCTGAAATAAGCCGTGTGAACGAGGCCTTAAAGCTAAATTATTCTGAGGAGACAAAAGCAAGGCATACATTTTTGAGCCTCCTTTCCTCTACTCTATGCTAATAATCACATTGCCACTTCTTATGTAGATTATTTTTTAACTGTAATCAGTAAGTCTCTTCTCTCAAGTAATGGAATGGATAGGCATCATAACCCGATACCATTGTGCTGCTTCTGGGTTGTTTCTCCCTCTGAAAATTGCTTCTCCATAAGAAACCTCTTAATCTGGCCAATAGCACTTTGTTGACTGTTGTATACCTATCTTCCATGGTTAGCATCATGGTTGTGATTTCGGTTTAGCAAGCTAAACATGTCCAAAGGGTTAAATAACAGTGCATCCTTATGGCCTCTGACAAGTTGATATCCATCGTTAAGTCACATAAAAAGGTATGGAATAGTGTAATAAACTACTATGTTCAGCTGGTTTACATCTAACTCTGCAGGGACTTCTCTGATCATGCTTAAGGAGTCTGCAGCTGCATTGAAATCATGCAGCTGCAAGAGGGTAGAGACAGCTGTCAGATAGTGGAAAAAGAAAAAGAGCAAAGACCTGTTATTACCATCCCTACCTTCTTGATTCTTAATGCTCATTGATTTCAGGAAGCCACCATGATGGCACCAGGTAGCTGCAGGAACTGCTAGATCTTAGCTGACCCAAATCAGCTTTGCAAGGCATATCCATGGCTGTATTACCCCTGTAACTGGGGTGAACACATCAGCCAACACTACATTTTTGTGACCTTATAGGGGTTACAATGTATAAAATCAAAATACAATTAATAAACCAGTATTGGAAATAAATAAAACAATATAAAATACAATCAAAGAAAGACACTAATTGCCCAAACCACAGCTACAAGCCCTGCTATAAACTGATGATAAACAAAAGGGGACACCATTTAAAAGTATTTCAGCGATGCTTTGTGTGAATAAAAAAATTAAAACAGACACCTTTTTTCCTTTTTAAAATTTTCCACAAAATCACCAAAAATAAAGAAATATTATTATGAAAATACCATTTAAAAAAGCATTAGATGACACAGAAAAAAGAGAGACAAACATTTTTTTTACAGTGGGACCTTATATGTGATCGATACCTCAGCTTTTAGCTGCCAGGAACATTACATGGGCATTTATGTGGTATTTTTAATTGATGACATTGCAGGTATCTGTTGTATGGCATATACTGCATCAATGTGGTATGGCATGGAAGCGATCAGCCTGTTGCACTTCTGAGGTGTTATGGAAGCCCAGGTTGCCTTGATAGCGCCCTTCAGTTCAGCTGCATTGTTTGCTCTGGAGTCTCTCAACTTCCTCTTGACAATACCCCATAGAGTCTCAATGGGGTTTAGGTCAGGTAAGTTTGCTGGACCATCAAGTACAGTAATTCCGTGATATTGGTACTTCTGGCAGTGTGGACATTTGCCAAGTCCTGCTGGAAAATAAAATCAGCATCTCCATAAAGCTTGTCAGCAGAGGGAAGCATGAAGTACTCTAAAATTTGCATGTGTTGACCTTGGACTTCAAATAACACAGTGGACCAGCACCAGCTGACGACATGGTTCCCCAAACCATCACTGAATGTGGTCCCTTCACACTGGACCTCAAACAACTTGGATTGTGGTCTCTCTACTCTTCTTTCAGACTCTGGGCCAAATAAAATGCAAAACAGTTGACAGTTGTAGCCCATGTCTTGGATACATCTGTGTGTGGTGGCTCTGGAAACAGAGACTCCAGCCACAGTCCACTACTTGTGAATCTTCTAAATTCTTTAATGGCCTTTTCTTGACAATCCTCTCCAGGCTGTGGTCACCCCTGTTGCTTGTGCACCTTTCACTACCACACTTTTTCTTTCCACACAACTTTCCAATAATTTGCTTTAATACAGCACTCTGTGAACAGCGAGCTTCTTTAGCAATGACCTTTTGTGACTTCCCTCTTTGTGGAGGTGTCAATGACCATTTTCTGGACAACTGTCAGATCAGCAGTCTTCCCCATTATTGTGTAGCTACTGAAGCAGACTGAAGGACCGTTGCATGTGTCTTCTCATATTTTAATTTTTTTATATACTGAATCCTCTATTGACTCCTTTATTTAACTTTTTGATGATATACTAATTTTTGGCACTAGTTTATCAATAGATCATGACTCAACAAAACGTGTGATAAAGTTGCATAGTACGGTCCCAAGATTTTGGCAGATGCCATTTTAACCAGAAAAGCTCCTGAACCATCCTGCTTATATTTTTATATACTGATTCTGTACAGGCTTATGTTTGCTGCTGCCCCTGATTCTCACCCCTCCCATTCTTCCTAGATACACATGAAGCTCAACATGCATGTGTTCTGCATAGAGAGAAAGCTGCTATCTGCCTCCTTTGGGGGCAGCTTATCTTTCTGAGAACAAAAACACAGCACAATTAAAATGAACCTGCCAGATGATTTATGCAACCATATGTAAGAGCAGGATATGATAGAGGAGAGAAGCTGAGCTCCGTGATATATAGGGTTATACGATAGAGGAGAGGAGCTGAGCTCTGTGAAATATAGGATTATGTGATAAAGGAGAGAAGCTGAGTTCTGTTATATATAGGGTTATATGACGGAGGAGAGAAGCTGAGCTCTGTGATATATAGGGTTATATGATGGAGGAGAGAAGCGGAGCTCTGTGATATATATTGTTATATGATAGCGGTGAGTAGCTGAGCTCTGTTTTATATAGGGTTATATGATAGCGGGAGAGAAGCTGAGCTCTGTAACACATAGGGTTATATGATAAAGGAGAAATACTAAGTTTTTATGGTTTGGAGCAGGATATTTGAGTAAAAAGCAGAGAAAATACTGATAGGACTTATTATGAGACAGGGTAAATCCTATTTATTCAGCCCACATAAAGTGATTGTCAGCTTTCCCCATATAAATATCTGTACAGAGCATACTGTCAATCACTTTATGTGGGAGGGTCTAACAAGACTTTCACTTTCTGTTTTGTATATTTATTTGCTTATTACTCAGAAATCATGCTCCAAATCAAATAAACCTATCACAGAGCTCAGCTTCTTCTCTATCTCTTTCACATGAGATTGGGCAACTTAAACTACCTGACAGCTTCCTTTTAAAATTCAACTGTCCAATCCTCCTTTCCCTTGACATCATCTCTCAGCCAGACACGGGAAGCCTCTATAAACATTAGGGGCCACATGTATGAAAATTGTCTAGGACTAGAACTCACTTTGTTGCCCATAGCTACCAATCAGAGCATCCCTCTCATTTTATACAGTGCTATGTCAAAATGAGAGGGGCGCTCTTATAGATTGCTATGGGCAACAAAGTCAATTTTAGACCTAGAAAGTTTTCATACATGTGACCCTAGATGCTTTGCATTCAAAACACAAGTTTGGCAGACATGCATATCATATGTATGGTCTGCTTTAGAATTAGTGAAGAAAATGGTCATATGCCATACTTCTGGTGTTATTTATATATTTTCCTGTATATAACTGGCTTTTCTGCATCATGGTGTGAATTTGTTTTAAACCTGCTTTTGCATTAGTTTATGATCAAGTGTAATACTAAGTAGCCTCTCTCCTCATGAACATGACCAATATTTTCATGTGTGCAACCTTCCCTTCATGGTACTGCAGTTTTTCTTCATCCTAGTGTATATTGGTTTTTAACAAGCTTTTACATATCTTTGTATGCAAGTAAAAGGGTGCATCCACACAGCATTTGTAAAACGCTGGTCAGATATTGTGTTAAAGGCCAGGCGGCCAGTATTTTATCGTCTTTTGGATGGTTATGGGGGACTGTTCTGTCTATAGTTTGTGTCCCCCATAACCATTGAATTGCACATCTTCTGCCTGAAAACCAGTAGATGTTCGGGCATGTTGTAAGTTTTTCGGATCGCCGGCCGTGTAAAAAACCATCCGGCAGAAAGTACATTCAGTGTGGACTACTGAATAGATTTTCTATTAAAGTCTATAGGGGTGGTTGCTGGTCGGTTTTCAGACGGTTTCTAAATCCGCAAATCGCCTGAAAAACCGACCAATAAACCATGCTGTGTGGATGGACCCTAACACTAAGCAATCACTCCCGTCATGGATGGTAGATATGTTGTTCAGTTTTCTGTACAATTTCTCCCATGTGGCTCTGGGACTTTTTTTGTGTCCTATCAGGAATTTACTTTTGACCTGCCTTTATAGAGTTATGGGCTTTTCCCCTGATGTGGAGTAGATTTCATCCCATTTTCCGCTCAGTTGTTTGTAAAGTCAGTGTGGGGACCATTGATGTGGGTTGCTTACCTTATCATATTTTTTTCAGGATGCAGTCTGACCCTATGATGTGGGGGGGTATTGGATGTTAGTATTTTATGGTAAGCACTTGAAGTATGCTGGGTAACCCGCCTGATCGAATAGTAAGAACGTCACCAATAGAATATTAGTCAGCATGGTGCACCAAACATAAACGTATGACTGGTGAACTGTATAATACTAATCTGAGTAGAATTGAATATATAATACAAAAGTCCCTCAATATGCCATATTAATTGGTCCAGGATGACCATTGTATGTTGAAACTATAACTCTATGGAAGACTGGTCATTGGTTCAGAAGCTCCAAAATGTCACCAACATAATGCAAAATGAAAAGTTAAGAAAATTAGGCAGATAGCTAACACAGATAAAGAAAGTCTTGTGTTATTAGTGTTTGTGCATGAACAAAACAGTGCTAATTTCATCTTCATGGATGACAATGCTCCAGCTCATCAAGGTTACATCATTAGGGAACGGCTGTTGGAGACTGGGTTACCTCAAATGAAGTGGCCTGCACTTTTTCCAGACCTGAAACCCCTAGAAAACCTCTGGGGTCAGCTGAGTCGCCATGTGAAAGTTTTTAACTCTGTACCCCTGAACCTAAATGACCTGAGGAGCACCCTTCAAGAAGAGTGGGATGCCATGTCTCAGCATTCAATAACTTGACTTGTGAACAGCATGAGACGTTGTTGCCAAGCTATAATTGATGGTCAAGGCCACATGACATGTTATTGAGACATTGACATTTTTTGATGGTGTATTCCCTCGGCTTTTGTTGGCTTTTGTTGCATTAAATTGTTTGACATGAGAAAATCAATGAAATGTGACTTTTTCACATTTTCCATAAATTTCACCTGAAAGCCAAATATCCCTAACCTACTGTAAGTATTGTATTTTCAAAAAAGAGCTCCTGGAAGCGAGAAATCTCTTTCATTATTGAGCTTGCCCCCAGCTTAATCTTAAGTGTACATTATTGTGACAGAGCTTGAGCCTACTGGAGGATCCTCTGGTACTTTTGTATACCACTCCATCCCTGATTGTAAAATAAAAATTCTGACAATTGAAAATAAAAAAGAGCTGTAGTGTGTGCTGTATCTGTATTAGATTTCTATAACATACAGTACAGTGGTCCCTCAACATAAAATATTAATTGGTTCTGGGATGGCCATTGTATGTTAAAACCATACCTCCATGGAAAACTGGTAACTGGTTCTCAAGTCCCTAACTGCAGACCTACCTACCTGGTAATATGAATCTGAGGGGTACAGGCTATAGCTGTAGCACAGTCTTTAGGGGGTTAGTTCTCTAAGCTATGGCCAGTATCCTCTTTCACACCTATGGAAGTTTGTACAGCGGTGGGAATAAGTAAAGGATTCCAAGATATTTGTGTCCAAATCTGCAGGGACAAATGGTGGCTGGGAGAAGTCATCATGGTGGTCTGGACCAGATGCAGAAGAAAAAAGAAAGTGAATGACTCAACAGAGAAACGACACCTGTGAGTCAGAAGATGTAACTGCACTGTAATCACTTATATGTCTGCAGAGCCTATGTACACTGGTATCTATTACTATATGGTTACTGTATGGTGGTAATATACAGTCTGCAGAGCCTGTGTATGCTGGGATATATCATTATATGGTCACTGTATTGTGGTAAAATACAGTCTGCAGAGCTTGTGTACACTGGTATCTATCATTATATGGTCACTGTATGGTGGTAAAATATAGCCTGCCGAGTCTGTGTACACTGGTACCTAACACTATTTGGTCACTTTATGGTGGTAATTTACAGTCTGCATTGCCTGTGTACACTGGTATCTACAACTATATGGTCACAGTATGGAGGCAATATACAGTCAGTAAAGCCTGTGTACACTGGCATATACCACTATATGGTCATTTTATGATGGTAATATACAGTCTGCAGAGCTTGTGTACACTGGTCCCTACAATTATATGGTCCCAGTATGCAGGTACTATACAGTCTGCAGATCCTGTGTACAATGGTATCTACCACTATATGGTCACTGTAATGTGGTAATATACAGCCTGCAGATCCTATGTACACTGGTATCTATCACTATATGGTCACTGTATTGTGGTAATATACAGCCTGCAGAGCCTATGTACACTGGTATCTATCACTATATGGTCACTGTATTGTGGTAATATACAGTCTGCAGAGCCCGTGTACACTGATATCTACCACTATATGATTACTGTATGGTGGTAATATATAGCCTGCAGAGGGCCTGTATATACTGGTGTCTACAACTATATGATCATTGTTTTGTGGTAATATACAGTCTGCAGTGTCTGTGTACACTGGTATCAATCACTGTATGGCAGTAATATACAGTCTGCAGAGCACCTGTGTACACTGGTGTCTTCCACTATATGGTCACTGTATGGGGGTAATATACAGTCTCCAGAACCTGTGTACACTGGTATCTACCACTGTATGGTCACTGTATGGCAGTAATATACAGTCTGCAGAGCGCCTGCGTACATTGGTGTCTACCACTATATGCATACTGTATGATGGTAATATACAGTCTGCAGAACCTTGTACAACTATATGTGCACTACATAGGGGTATTATTGGTATTTCCATACTGATTTGTATTCAGTAATATTGTAGTGGTATTATTTAGTCACTATGTGGTGGTCATTTGTGGTCATGTTCTGCCGGTATAATCGGGTACCTATGTAGTAACGTTATTGGTAATGTTGGTCTTGGGATAGTGGGATTATTTTGGTAGCAGTATGATGGTATACATATGATGAAGTATTTGCTCCTTGAATTATCTAGTAACTGCATGACTATTATTAACAGGTGCCCACAAATGTTCATTGTCGGGGGAGGGGCTGCCAGGGGGCCTATCCAAAAGTTTGCTATGGGAACCAGCCTTCTACTTAGTTACACCTCTGAGCAAGTCTTTACATGTAACATCAGAATGAGCTGCTGGAGGCTGGAAATCACTTTCTATGATGAGGCTATGAGCTTCTGACATGTAATCCTTGGCAATACCATGGATTTGTGTCAAGGATTTTTACTTATCAGAAGAGGTATTCACCACTGATTTGGACGTGGGGCAACTCTATTACAATGGTATTAACTAATGTCACTCCTGCCATAGCAGAATCTAAGAAAGATCCACTCAAAAGAATGGACATGCTCATTCTTTTTTTTCTGCACCACGGATTGGAAATCCAAGGTGTGGAAAATCCATGCTATAATTCATTGTGTAAACCACAGCAAAGACTGGCCATTCAACAATGGCAGATGTATCTGTATCGTAATCCCTGCAATTTATATACAGTGACAAAGTGCTGGAGATCCAAAAACAATGTTTGGTTCAGCACCTCCAAAAAAAACTTTAAATGTGGGTGCACGCTGTAATGGCTGTAATCTAAATACACATCACAATTACAGCAGCACCTTCGACTCGTTGAAGTCGAAGGTGGGCTTAAGCAATTTTGCGCAAAAGTGTGAACTAAGAACCTCATAAAACTTTCGTGTTTTTTTAAAGCAGAAAGTTTTTTTCAATGTATTATATTTTTGTGTGCTGCTGATATTGTTATGTGTATTTAGATTACAGTCATTACAGCGTGCACCCACATTTAAAGTTTTTTGGAGGTGCTGAACCAAACATTGTTTTTGGATTGTACATAGGGGGGACTGGCTGCCTCCATCTTGGTTTTTAGCACTCCACCCATTTACACAGACTTTTTAATCAGTGCAGTGTATTTAGTAGCTGGTGCCTTCACATTCTAAAAGGTAGGTCTGGATTGACCACAGAGAAATATAGCGTTAGTGCAACGTAGTGTAGGACCCACCTGCATTGAGGTCTCGTTGAAGTCGAAGGTGGGCTTAAGCAATTTTGCGCAAAAGTGTGAACTAAGAACCTCATAAAACTTTCGTGTTTTTTTAAAGCAGAAAGTTTTTTTTCAACATATTCTATTTTTGTGTGCTGCTGATATTGTTATGTGTATTTAAAGTGCTGGATATATCAGCCCCACAACTACCTATAGTCTGAAAGACTTTAGTAGTACAGTATCATGACTTCTTATCTATCAAATTCCACCTCTCTTGTTTTATGCCAGTACCTGCAGAAAGGAAGCTTTATAGAGCGCCCATGTCCATCCTGTTTTATCCATTAACTAGTCACCTGACAGTGGAGCAGCTCTGCATGTGACAATTGTGTTTTCAGCCCATGCAGCTGTCTGGAAATCCTGTGTTCACATGTCACGACTAACTCTCTGACAGCAGGGAGTGGCCGCTTTCCTCTTCCTGGCACACTACAGCTGCTTGCTGCCAAAAACCAGGTGTTGGAAAAGTTCTCCAGTGCCAACAGTGGGACAGTATACCTCAAAATAAAGATACACACACACAGTGCCAATGCAAACATGCTGCCTAAAGTACTATCCTAAACACTAGTTACAGAGTTGCCATGTTATGTGTATCACAAAACGGCACGAGATTAGTTAGTGAAGAACAATACAGGATATATATATATATATATATATATATATATATATATATATAATATATATATATCCGATCCTGGCCCTGTATGTATTTGTTTATATTATTATATATATATATATATATATATATATATATATATATATATATATATATATATATATATATATATATATATAAACAAAGAAATAAAGCAGCACTTCCTGAAAAATAAATAAAGTAGAAAATGTGGGTGCCAGCAGCGACAGCTCTGATATAAGAGCCCCAAGATATAAAATAAAGAAAAATCCACGGCCACTCCAAAGAAAATGTGAGCAAAAGAGTAGTTTATTCCTCCATGCTAGATAGCGACGTTTCAGCTCCCTCACAGCTGAAGGCTTGACAAAGGCTTGACAAAGGCTCTGTGAGGGAGCTGAAACATCGCTATCTAGCATGGAGGAATAAACTACTCTTTTGCTCACATTTCCTTTGGAGTGCCGTGGATTTTTCTTTATTTTTATATATATATATATATATATATATATATATATATATATATATATATATATATATATATATATAAAATATACAATCGGTTGCTATTCCTAAGGGAATAGGGGAAAGTCCCGGTGGGCCCCTGACCATGGGACATGGAGTTGTTTTTTGACTGCATATACATCCTCGGAATAGGCAAAAAAGAGCAAAGAGCAAAAAGAAAGAAACAGAGTTTAGGAGGCATGTACAGTCATTTACATTAGCTGTAGGGTGGGCCCCTAAAAGGAACTCCACCAGTGGGCCCAGAAACAGCTCAACTGGTGGGCCGCTAGAATCAACCCCACCTGTTGGCCCTAGGCGCCCCAGTCCAATACTGTATAGGGCCTTATGTATAAAAACTGCCTAGGAGTAAGGGTGCGTTTCCACGGCACAGACCAAATACCGGTCGGATTTTCCAACCGGTATTTTGTCTTTTTTTGGCAAGCGAGGGCGTGGGGAACGACTTCTGTCTGTTGTTTGCGGATTCAAGCCCTCCCCCTTTGCACCCACGTGTTCATGTTCTGAATGAACATGTTATAAGTTTTGCGGAACGCTGGCCATGGCAAAAACCGTCCGGCAGAAAATCCGTGCAGTATGGATTGCTGCATGAATTTTCTGTTTAACTTACTGTAAAAGGTTGACAGTCAGTTTACAGACGGTTACCAAAACCATCTGTAAAACCGACTGAAAACCTTTGCTGTGTGGACAAGCCCTAAGACGTTCTTTGGTGCCCATAGCACCCAATCAGAGCTCATCTTTCATTTCATATAGTGCTCTGGAAAAATTAAAGCTGAGATCTGATTGGTTGCTATGGGCAACAAAAACAGTCTTACTGCTAGACAGTTTTCATATATAAGGCCTTAGGCTATGTTCACACAGTGTAATTGCAGGGCGTAATTACGCCCCGCAATTACGCCGGATTTCGGGAGCTCGCGCGAGCTCCCACAGGGCGGGGGGCCGGCAGTTCACGGCCCCATAGACATTCATTACTAGCGGAGCGTATTCGCCGCTAGTAATTGACATGTCACTTCTCTCCCCGCTCGTCGTATCATGCGAGCGGGGAGAGGAGACGTAATCCATAGTTCTCTATGAGAACTGTGGAGTACCATTATGACCGGGATGGATCTCGCCCCGTATATCGCGTAATACAGCGTGAAATACGGGGCGAGATACGTCCCATTTCAAGCCGTGTGAACATAGCCTTATATGTCTTTTTTATATATATGAATATGTATGGGTAAAATAATAATAATAATAATAATAATAATATATAATATATATATACATATATATATATGCATACACACATCTGTATGCAGATAGATAGATAGATAGATAGATAGATAGATAGATAGATAGATAGATAGATAGATAGGTATAGCTTAACTAACCTCGCAACATATTTTTTTTTAAACTAGTCTCATATTTTATGTACTTTTTAAACTAACCTCGTGGCATTTAGTAACAGTAAATATATATACACTTCTTATTCGCTTTTGTGTATCAGGACTTTTGTAAAAAAAACTGCATGTGAACCTTCATGTTACTATCCCTATGAAGTTGATACATTTCAAGGCTAAATGTACACAATTAAGGGAATGCAGCTCCAATGCTTGCAGTGTGCCCTCTTGAGCATTACAATAAAGCTGTCACCTATTTCTGGAATTTACATGGGGGACACCATTAGCATAATTAATTGCTGAGCCCTTTAATCAACAGTGCACAACTATGCCAGTAGACTGTAGTAATGTAGTAAGGTTTTGCGGATATATTCAAAGTTTAGTAAGTTTATATGATGCCGGCAGAAGGGTTATGTACACAGATCCCTATAAAGAGAGTATTTAAAAAAAGAAACACTCCGTTCACACAAATGGTCCCCAAATATTAGCAGTCAGAGGCCAAATATTAGCAAAGGGTATATTAGATGTATTAGGTTACAGTTCTACATGTACTTGGTCCTTTAGCACATATTCACATATAACTATAGAACCCCTTTAATTTATCGTAAACCCAAATCTGCCCTAGCAGCCAGAAGACATGGCTTGGAACACTTCATGTGCTACATTAGCCTGTACATCAAGTATATTTGCTTGCTGCTCAGCAGAGCATAGCCTCTCCATAGACTAAGCTCACATTCTTTTTGGGATCTGGGTGCACTGATAACTGAAACCTGATGTTTATCAGTCAGCTAAGCCTCCTAACAGTAGTTTTACAGAATTCCCTACTGCATTAGACTCTTTACAATCTGATTTATACAGTAAAATGTCAGATTTGTTTAAAGTGTATTTATTTTAGTAATCCCCCTTTCATTCCCATATACTTACCATCCAAATGTACAGTCCTCCTTCTGTCCTGCAGCAGAGCAGTGGCTCCCCAGATGCTTGTGTAGTAGCTTTTATTGTAGCTCCATACCATGCGTGACGTTTTACAGCTTTTTGTCCAGAATAGCTGCTGTGAAAACTTTCTCCTAGGTGCAGTGTTGTGCTCCGAGGCTCATTCAGGCTGAGTGTAGCATAGTGATGGATTGCTGTTTGAGTTGTGCAAAGGTAAAGCTGGGTATTACAGTGGATCCCTCCTCCTCTCCAACTTCCCTCCCTCTTTCCAGATGTAATTTGCTCAGCCACAAACTACTGCTCTGCTCTCAGAAACTAAATTAACAGAGCCCAACCTATGGTCAGCTAATGATAGTAACCCTTTTCGAGCCATGCTCAACACCAGCCAATGAACAAGGCAAATGTATGCACGTTCCAGTGTGAATGGTCTCCAAAACACAGATTTTCATAATAATGCTGTTATGACCCCTACAAGCAAAAAATTGGTTGCGTACATTCATGACGTTTAAGAAATGTGCTTAAAAATAACTGAAATATTTGTTCTTACAGATGGTATTCAAATACATCAGTTAACGACTGAGGGAAGTAAAGCTCTAATGTTGAAGCTGTGGAAATAATTATACTGGCAATAAAATAACTTTTAATTCAGTGCTTAATAAGGCCACATGTATGAAAACTGTCTAGTTCTAAAATTCACTTTGTTGCCCATAGCAACCAATCAGAGTGCCCCTTTAATTTCATATAGTGCTCTGGAAGAATGAAAGGGGTGCCCAGATTGGTTGCTATGGGCAGCAAAGTGAATTTTAAACCTAGACAGTTTTCATACATGTGGCCCTAAATGTCAGTTTTTGAACCGATGATGGATGGAACCAATGGAACCTGTAACTGTAGAGCGTCCAGAGGGTGCATATCCGTGACTTTGTGGCCTCCTGTATAGTGGAGTGCAGAAGTTGTCTCTTCATGTAAGGAGACTAGTAATATAAATGTGCAAAATTATGGAAGCAGCACTACGCCCACAGCAAAAAATAGGGCTAAAAAATCTGCCCAAAATGATGCAAAGATGCCCCATTTTGGTGTTTTAAAGGTCCAATTTCCCCACAATATAGCCCAAAAAATCAAAAAAAAATTCCCAACTTAACTTTTATCTTCATCAAGGGGGGTGTTTTTTTTATTCATCCATGTGAGCAAAAAAATACAGCGCAACTTTTCAGGGGAAACGTGGAATTTTTTGGGTTTTTTGACTATAAATTTTGGCAGTAAGTGGGGGACAAAATCAATGTTCAAATAAGTTTTTAAAAAGGCTGGGGCCCAAACCCCCTTTTCATATTTAAAGGGCCCTTTTTAAAAAGGGCCCGGTGTGACATAAGGGAACGTCACTTCCAAAAAAAAAGCTAATTTTTTAGTTTTTTTTTCCTACAGCTGATTTGAATATTGTGCTTTCCCATGGAGAATTGCAGAAACCTTATCCTCCCATATTTTTAAGGGCCCCTAAATTTACTCTTCTGGTGGGGCCCAATTTAATAGAATTTTTGCGGGAATTTTTTCAGACCCCCAGCCATTGTGAAAAACATGTTTTTTTTAAATGGCGGGGTCTGTAATCTATCAAAAAAAACTTTCCCCAAAAAAAACCAAAAAAACAGATATGTTTTGTATATGGGGGCTTTTTTATATTTGACAAAGGTTTAAAAGGGAAAATTTAAAAACATTTTCCCTTACAAAAGCCTTCTTATGGCAATAAAAAAAATGCAAAAATAAACTAATAGTATCCTTAAAAATGCAGAAAGCAAGCTCTTGAAAGAAATTGGGAACACAAAACAGGGAAAAAATTTTGATTCTTGAGACAAAAGATTGAAGAATAAACTAAAACAAAGTTGTCAAAAAAGGGGTTAAAAGGATTAATTTTTGCACCCCCCGTTTTACCAGCCATTTAAAATTTTTCCAATGGGTTTTCCATTAAACATTTAGGATGACATGGGTTTTTTTTCCAATTTGTACAAATTTCCCCAAAATTCCACAAAATGCCCCCTTTTTCGTGAGACATTAAAAAAATGTGTTGCAAACCCAAACCCCACAAAAATTTCATAGGGGGCGAGGGGTGAAATAATTTTGCCGCACACCCTTCCCAACACCACCCTTTTTTGGGCGAATTATGGGTCCGGGGGGTTTGCGCCTGATTTCAGGGGTACACTGTGCCTCACCCTGCAGCTCTACTGCGGGGCGCAGGGATGCGCGGGTTTTTCCAACCTTCCCACTTTCGGATGGGGTCTAACATTAAGGGGCGTGTTGGGGCCCCGCTGTGGGCGTTCTGGGGGGGGACGCCCCCAGATTCCCAAAAAAAACCCCACGCCCTGTATGAATGCCCTTCCCGGGAAAGTGAGGCGCTTTTCAGCTCCACAGGGGAGACCTTGTTCAAAGTGGTCTAAACCCGAGTCTGAGGGGGGGCGCAGGGAAGTTTTGGAAATTAATTAAAGGGGGGAAAAGGGGCCCCCAGGGTTTCAAAAAGTACAAAAAATAAAAAAGTTTGTCAAAAAAATTAATGAATGAATAAAAGAGAAATTTTTAAAAATTTTTTATAAAAACCCAAATTTTAATGTAAAGAAAAAGTTGATCATTTTAAAAAATTTAAAACAAATATATATAAATCTCAAAAAAAAGAAATAACACTAAAATGGTCTTAAAAAGGGAGAGAATTAAAAAAAATTTTTTCATTAAAAAAAGCCATTTGTAATGTAGAGGGGGATTCCCCGGGGCCACCGCAAGCGGAAAGTAGTTAAGGCCCCCGCCAGGGAGCGGAGTCCCAAGTAGCCCCCGGGGTTTACCAGAGCCCGCCCAAAAAGGAAAGGATGGATTGCCGCGGCGTGAGGTTACCCCGGTTGCTACCCCTGACGTGGGCTTTTCTTGTGGCGGCGGGGGGGTAATGCGTGGGGAAAAGTTCGAGATCCAGAGGGTGAACCAAAGGGGGAAGGGAGGTGGTCAGGGCAGGCGGGGGAGAGGTTTTGTGGTCAGAGACGGGCAGAAGGTCGGGGGAGGCGGAAAAGCAAGGTCAGGTAAAGCGTAAGCAAGCTTGACTGGTACACGGTAAGAACAAAACGGACTCAAAAATACACACTAGGCACTCCAAACACAACACCAACGAACTGTCACGAAGTGTGTGGAGCGTGCACAATAAATAGGGTCAGAGCGTCCGGCGAAGGCCAACACCCACCGCGCTCGCGTCCCTTTAAAATCAAGCCAGCCATCGCGCACGTATAATGATGCGTCCTAAACAGCGGGTAAGCGCGCGGCAGCTGTCAGAGGGACGGACGGATGAAGTACAGAGCGGGGACTGATAGTACGGGGTTTTCCTGCAAGGGGCAGAAGGAAGCGCTGGCGGGCAGCAGCGGCACACCCCGCTCCGGACCCCGTTAATAGCAGAGGGACGGCCCGAGGGGAGCTGCGGCCGCCGAGCGGCTACAGTACCCCCCTCCCCTTAGATCCTCCCCTCTTCCTTTTTGGAATTAGAGAGGAAATCAGGGGACAGGTTTTGGCCTCACGGTTCCCACGAACACTCCTCCGGACCAATAAAAAAATGAAGCCCTGCCAGTCAATAAGGAAGAACCTCTTCCCCCTCACCTGTTTCTCCGCTAACACCTCTTTGACCTCAATAGATGTTGTCTGTATTAGCAACAGATAAGGTGAGACAGATTATGGGAGAAGTCAGTCAGCGACCACCGTGCTTGAGGAGGGACCACGTGAAAGGCTTTCGTGATCCGTCGAGTTTGGGGGCAAGCGGAGCTTGTAGGATACTGGGTTTCAGTCCACCGAATACCACAAAAGGACCCAAGTATTTAGGGCCCAACTTGTAACTGGGCACCTTGAAGCGGATGTACTTGGTGGACAACCAAACCCTATCGCCAGGCTCAAAATAGGGGCGGGACCTACGATAACTGTCAGCATGAAGTTTTGTGCGAGCAGAAGCCCAGTAGCAGGGCCTGTGCGTGTGAGCTTTGCAGGGAGCCTTGATGTCCTTTACTTGGGCATCCACGGCAGGAATGACACGAGGTAGGTAGATGGGAGAGGCGGGCTTGATGTAACCCAAAGACGACAAAAAAGGGGGGAGTGCCCCCAGCGGTTTCCGAGAATGCAAAAGAGTTAGTAGAAAAACTCTGCCCAGGGGAGAAGATCGACCAGTATTCATGACGAGCGTCGACACAAAATGCCGCCAATTAGGTTACCCAAACACCTGGTTAAGCCTCTCTGACCTAGCCCGTTAGTTTTGAGGGTGTGTATGCAGATTGAGAAGTCTCTTAGCTAAACCCGCAATTGGGTCGGTGAAGATGTTTAATAGGGTGGCGAGCCCGCATCCAGCAGTGAACGCCATTCTTCTAAAGCAACTTTATGGCCAGTAATCGAGATCACCAATGGGTATAATTCTTCTCCGGGCAAGGAGAGAAAGTTTGAAGAAAAACCCACAAGTATGCAGTTTACCTGAGGGGAACTCTGTCAGGTGAAGGTCCAGCGCCGGCACCCACAAGGAAGCGTCCACTTCCAGAATAAATGGGCGGTTAAGGGTCCGGTGCGATACAGGACAAAGAGCAACGATAAATGCAGATTTAGACGTGTTGAAGGCTTCTTGAGCTTCTGGAGGGGTGCCAGGATTTGGCATTGCCGTATTGCTTAGTTAGAGCCACCATGTGAGCCACAAGCGTAGAAAGTGTGGGATAAATTGTCTATATTAATTTGTCGAATCCGAAAAAACGCAAATGGTCGAAGGCCCACCGTTGTGGACACTGTAAAACTGCGGTGATTTTTAGGATCATCCGTAAAGCCTTGTCAGAAACAATGTACCCTAAGAAGGGTAAGCTGGTACTTCAAAGAGACACTTTTCTATTTTTCCGTTTTGGGCAAAATAACTGATTGGGTTACGGAGTTGTCCTGAGGACCTGGCGTGACTGTGTGGCGATGAGTCCCTCATATCAGGAGACAAAATTTGAAATATCGTCCAAGTAAACAATAAACACAGAACCATAGAGTAGGTCCCGGAAGATCTCATTGACAAAGTTCTGAAACACAGCAGTAGAGTTCAGAGCCCCGAATGGCATAAAAAGAAACTTAAAGGGCCATCCTGCGTTTTAAAACGCCGTTTTCCACTCATCGCCTTCTCGAATGAAAAAAAAAAGGTTTATAAGCACCATGTAGTTTTCCAGCTGGGGAAAAAAATTTTTGCGCCAAAGGAAAGGGGGCCCAAAAATTTTAGAGTTTAAGGGGAAGGGTAGCGGTTTTTTTACCGTAATTTTTTTTTAAACCCCGATAGTCGATGCAGGGCCCCGGGGAGACCCCTCTTTTTTTTTCCACAAAAAAAAGTTTGGGTCCTGCTGGAGAAGGGGGACTTAAAGAATAAAGCCTTTACGGGGGGTTCTCAATGATTTTAATCCCCACAATTGGCCCTTTTGTCTCCGGGACGGAGAGGGGGTTTGACCTCGCCCCGGGGGGGAGAAAAGCCAGGTTGCCCGATCTTGGGGGAATCAAAGGCCCGGGGCGGAGGAAGCGTTTCGGCCGTCCCTTTTCCCAAAAGAAAGTCGGGAAAATCCAAGTATGGCGTAGGCAGGCCTGGTGGGCTTTTTAGATTTTTGAGAAAACGGTCCGTGGGCAGGTTGCCCCTTTTGAAAGGGAAAAGCGAGAGGGGCCGCGGGAACCCAAAAAAGAATGACTTTCCTGGCTCCAGTCCAAGTTTGGGGTTTTGGTCTTTCAAAACCCCGGAAGGCCCAGAAGGGTTTCAGAAAAAGGTTTGAGGCCGGACGAGAAGTTGAAAGTCTCCTTTTGAAGAGCCCCCAAACTGGGAAAAATGAGGGGGGCCCGTGCGGAAAGGAATTTGCCCTCCTTAAGGGATTTGCCACTGACCCAAAATTTATGAAAATAGGCTTCCCGCAACGGAGTCACTGGGGGACGAAAACCCGGTCACTCCGTGGCTTATGAAATTTTTGCAGATCCCCAAAACCAAAAAAACGGTGGCCTGAAAGGTGCGCCCGGTGAAACACCAAAAAAAACGGGCATGGTCAGAAAGGGAGAGGCCGCTCTGACCCTAGGACGGGTTTCCTTCGGGGCCCTGGTGCGGAAGTTTCCCGGGGGGGGGCCCCCTGGGCAAATCCCCAAAAAAAAGGCCAAAAACCCCCAATAGAAAACCAGTTTGACGATGCTTTTTAACGTTCCTCCTGGGGCAGGGGGGGCCCCCTCAACCCGCTTGGTTCTTCTTCGGGAAAAAATGGGGGAGGAAGAGGTGGGCCTTTGGGAAAAAGGGGGAAACCAAGGGGGTAACGGCTGGACGGAAAGACCTTTCCCCTTGGGAAAGGGGGAGCTCTTGTTTCCTTTTCGGGGAAACCAAAAATCGAACGGGTGGCTAAGTGGATTAACCCATCCAGAGCAGCTGGTTATTTCCCCACCGGCGAGCTCATCCTTGATTCGTTCCCGAGAAAACCTTTCCGGACGGTCCCCCACCAAAGCTTTGTTATTCCAGTCCAGCTCTGAAACGAGAGTGCAAAAATGCCAGAATACTGACCGACTGTGGGGTCCCCCCTGACGAAGCTGGAGCAGTGCTGCCAGTTTAAAAAAGTACGGCCGGTTTTCCCAAAAGGGCCGTTTCGGAAACCCCGGGGGGAAGGTTTGGGGGTTTGGCTGCAGAGGATTTCCCCTCGATCCCACTTTGGGGTGGCCCAAGCCAAACTTCTAAACAAAGGCGGATTATGAAGGCCACCTTGGCACGCTCTGTAGGGGAAAAGATGCCCCATCATCTCGGGTTTGGGTGGAGCCCCTGGTGAAAGAACCCACGCTTTCTTGGGGTCTCCATAATAGCGTGAGGGTGAGGGCAGATCAAGAGGGTTTCCCAAAACCCCAGCGGTAGAGCAAAAAATGCCCGGGGCAAAAAGGGGCGGGGCAGCCGGGGGCGGGAGGGGGGAGGTAGATGGGGCCCCAAGGTTCTGCATTCCCTGGCCGCTAGCTGGGGCAATACGTTTTGGGTTGCTGGGCGACAGCCGTCGTGAAAATCCCCGGGGGGGTCGGGCAAAGGGGACCCCGGGGGGGAAAAACCCTGGCCCGGGTTTGTACTGTAATGCAGAGGGCAAAAAGCTGGGCCACCGCAAGCGATGATAGTTTAAACCACCCAGGGAGCGGGGTTCCCAAAAAGCCCCCGGGGTTTTCCCCCCAAACCCGCCAAAAAACAGGATGGACTTTCCGCGGGGTTTAGGCTAAACCCGGTCGCTACCCCTGACGTTACTTGCTTGCGGCGGCGGGCCCGGGGTTTAAAGCGTGGTTTCAAAAACAAGAACCGGAGACGTAGTCAAGGGAGGAGGGAGTAGGGCAGGCGGCGAGGTTCGTGGTCAGGGAAAGGGCAGATGGGGCAGGGCAGGCGGGGAACAGGCAAGGGCAGGAAACGTAAGGGAAGCGGCTGGTAAAACGGAAGACAAAACAGGGCTCACTTTGGGGATCCAAACACCCACCCCAAAAAACTGGGACGAGTGTGGAGGGGTGCACAAAAAATAGGGGCCGCGGCCCCCCCATGGCCAATCACCGGCGCACCGGCCCTTTTAAATCCAACCAGCCGTCCCTGCCCCTAAAACAGGGGTTTCCGGGGCGGGGCTGTCAGGGCCGGACGGAGGAAGTACAGGAGCGGGCTTTGGGGAGTACGGGGGTTTCCCGGGCTAGGGCAGAAAGGAAAAACGGTGCGGGCAGCAGCGGCCCCCCACCGGGGGCCCCGTAAAAAGCAGGGGGACGGCCCCCCGGGGGGCCCCGGGGGGGCCCGGGTGCATGACACCAATGCGATGTTGTATGAAAGTTAATTTTTGTCCTTTTTTAAAAAAAATTAAATTGAATTTTTTTTTCTTTCACCTCTTTTTCTATTTCATAACTTTTTTTCAGCCCAAAAACCAGCACAGCACAGGGGCTTCTGGGCCTTTTGGGCCTCCAAGCAGGATTTCTATGTTCCCAGGGGTTATTTTTTGGGGCGTTTTTTGGGAGTATTACCCACAAATACCCCCCAACTCAGCCAAAAATAATGACAATTAGCAAAAATTGCTACCAAGGGGAAATCGGACGTAGGGGCCACATTCTATAGATTGCACAACACATTTTAAGGTGCCTAGAATGCGCCAAGGTTTCATGCTAAATTGTCATACAAAGTTTGGCACATTACACTTTGTGAACCAAAATGTCATCTTATACACTCCTTTATATCTGTTAAGAACTGGTGTGTCCGTGGCAAGTTAAAAAATGCCACATGCGAATTCATAGATGTCGCCCTTTATTTTTCATAAATAACAGGAGAATAACATGGATGCGCCAATGTAACGCTAGTTGGTGTTTTTGGGTTACTTTTGCATTTCCCATTTTTTTTCCAAATTTTTTTAAAAAAAAGTTTTTATTGATCACGCTGGACATTTGGAAGTATTTTATGAAGTATCACGCACTGCAAGTCATTGGTATGTTCAGTGCGTATTTAAGGACTTTCTGAATATTACCCACTTGAATAAAGCCACATTTGGGTGATCCTTTCATTTTTAATTTCTGTTTATTGTTTGCGCCTGTATGTAGTGAGTGTACTACCGGTATTTAGAAAGCAAATGTGCATGCCTTTTATGTTGTAGGAAGCGTGTGCAGATGTTTTGATTTAACTGTGTAGGTGCATTGGTGTGCATTTTTTAGTGGGTGTCAATAAAAAGGGGATAAGGGGTTATCTGGATCAAAGGGTGTGTAAAAGAAAAAATGCAAGCAGGGGCCCAAGGTGGGTATCCCCGGAGAACCCCTTTATGTTCCTTTTTTGTGCTTCTGCTCAAATTCATTAGGGTCAGGAGCTTAGTATACCTGGCACATACAAGGAGTTTTCTGCTCTTTACCCTGTCATAAACGGTGTTAGGTTCTGGCCTAACTACTTTTATGATATTTTTCCTGGGTATTCTTTTATTGTGTTCTGTCTATGTGACCCGGGCAACGCAGGGATAAAGCTCACAAAGGTTTCTGTAAGGGGGTTTCAATGTGTTTAAAATGCAGAGTAAAAGGTATTTTTTTGCCAGGTTTTCTGGGGGTTCATAGATTTTAAACCCATCACACAAAGCATGTACTTAAATGTTCAAAATACATGAAGGGGGTATGAAATGGGCTACAGTGCAGGTGGCTGTTCCACAGTGAAGCTCCCGAGGGCCCCTTTGCAACGTAAAACTAGTCTATCAGTTG